>JARVZY010003122.1:0-19867 GCA_030686995.1 Artemisia argyi | reverse complement strand
TAACAAATGCATTAAATGTATTGAATTTATAAAAATATTCAAGAATTAGAACCTCTTCATGCCACATAGACATGAAATGAGTGTCCACTATAGTTGAAATAAACATAAACCTTTTTATGTTTCTTAGACCTTTTCATAAACCCACCATAGTGAATGCCCTTAAAACGAATAATTGTTTGATGACTTTAATCTGGCTGTCATTTATAAGTTACTAGAAACTATAGTTTGTGGAACGGTAGTACGGTACATCGTATACTCTCTCAATCACTTAAATATTCTGTATAATTCTAAAAATACTCATTAACTACAGTATTTACAAATAAAATATATCCCATTTAAGGCTGTGTTTATTTATTATGAAAAAAGCTTTTAGCTCTTTGGCCTGGGGCTTTTTGGAGGAGCTGTTAGCTTTTTGTTACAAAAATAATATCTTCTAAAATAATAGTTCCGTTTGTATACATTAACTTCGAGCTTTTATTTCAAATAAATAGCTCCTAAATAAAAAACTGATCCATGAAAAATAGACACCACTTTTTCTTCCTCTTTTCTTTTGTGGGTTTAAAGAAGCATAGATGTGGTAATTGTGGATTTATGGGTTTGTCTTGAAGAACAAGAGATTCAAAACAAACAATTATTCTCTTTTCATAAAATCACTTTATATCACCTCTTATAAAAAAGAGGTGGAAAAAGATTAAGAGGTTTTACCTTTTTAAAAACACAATCTAAATTTCTTTTTATTGGTTAACATATGAAGTAAACAGTTATCTTGGGATAATCTAAAGTAGAAATTGAACAATTTTTATAAGACGAAAGACTATCTTGTTGAAAATTATTTGTTTCTCATTTTCTTCAAAAATAAAATAGTCCCAAGAAAGCTATAAGGCCATCTCCAATCATGAGATACAAACAATTTATTTATTTATTTATTTATTTATTTATTATCATTATTATTATTATTATTATTATTATTATTATCACATTTGAAGAATGTAGCACATGAAATCATCTCTAACCAATTTGAAGAATTTTCTAAATCATTGTTCAATATCTTTCATATTCACTATTCATCATCCAAACATATAATAATGTATTATACACATAAAGTAGTGCAAATAAATTTATGGTGTTTTAGGTTTATGGGAATTAGAATGAAGCAATGGATTTCATTGCTAATAAATTGTTTGGTTGGTGGGTTTTATATTGAGATATGGGTATGAAACACATACAACTAGGCAAATCTTATACCCACCAAGCATGGTGGGTTTACAAACCCATAGTGATTCCCGTTAACGAACCAAACGCCCCCTTAGTCATTTGGCAAAAATAAATCAATTTAGAAAGGGGTTTAAAGTTTAGGTTGGAGTATGCAGTCGGAGATGAAAAATTTTTGGACGATGAATTTAAGTAAAGAGCAGTGCTATTTATAAAACACATGCCTAATTCATAAATTACGTGACAAGTGTATTATGTATTTTCTCTTTCAAAATTCTTATATTTTTTAAATAAGATAATCAAATCATTAAATACATAAGTAGGCATAGTTATTAGACACAACAATTATTTTTATAAGTAAAAGATATCATTTTCTTTTCAAATTTAGGGTGCATTTGGTATCTCACTTTGGAGTGAGTTTTGAGTTGATTTGACATTTATAAAGTGTTTGGTTCAAAACCATATGACAAATATTTAGGGCCTGTTTGGTTTGTAAAAGGATTTGGAATCGGATTTGAGTTCGGTTTAAAATGAAAGAAAATAAGGTAAAAGAAAAAAAAAATATTTTATTAAAACATTTATTTAAATAGTTGATAAATGATTTATTAGAATGAAAGTGGTGTAGTTTTATTTTTTAATAATTAATTTATGTATAGATTGTAAGTGAGACTAGCAGGGTACCCGCACGTTGCAGCGGCGGGTACCTAAAATAATTATTTTTGGTAAATCATATATTTTAGTATATTATTTTTTTTATAATAAATTTATTGATATCAAGAATTGCATGTGATGTACTAATGACAATGTTTTCAATTACACAATTGTGATAATAATTATTAGATGTGGCAATTTGTGTACAAAATAAGAAAAAAATAGGCTAATTTGTGAATGATGTGGGCATATTTTTCCCTCGCCTTTTTTTTTTTTTTTTTTTTTAAATGGGCATGTATTGTCTATTGAAAAGTTAAATGGCACTAACAGATACATAATTTCTCTCAATTGTAAAACATTACAATCGTTTTTAAAGAAAAACATATAATATATTTAACTGGGGTGTTACGCTTAAGGAATTTATTCCGTCTTTTTTGTTCTTTTTTAAAGCGATTCGTATAACATTAACTTGCTTGGCCCGTGCCAATTCGGGCTTGTGCCTGTTTGGCCCGTGTCTGTTCGGGCTTAAATATTTATATAATGTGTTTTATTATTTGTATTAGTGATATTTAATGCAGGATTGTGTTTAAGATTGTTGTACAATATGCTTAATACTTTGTATTTCTTGTGTAAGTGGTGTTTTAATAACGACATTAATTGTATTTATTGGCCCATTAATTAATTGACTACATTAAATATCTTGACCGCATTAATAGTGCTTTGTATTTTTTACATTAAATATTTATATAATGTGTTTTATTATTTGTATTAGTGATATTTAATGCAGGATTGTGTTTAAGATTGTTGTACAATATGCTTGATAATTTGTATTTCTTGTGTAAGTGGTGTTTTAATAACGACATTAATTGTATTTATTGGCACGTTAATTAATTGACTACATTAAATATCTTGACCGCATTAATAGTGCTTTGTATTTTGTACATTAAGCTTTAAGACTTGTATGTAGGAGTGTCATAAATCCTGACCCGACCTGGACCCGAACCCGAATAAGGATAATCGGGTCGGGTTACTCGGGTCCAAAATCTAATTCGGGTCAATCGGGTCAACCCGATTAACCCGAGTATGAACTAGGGTCGGGTCTCGGGTTCAAAATACTTTGCTATTCGGGTTCGGGTCAACCCGACTAACCCGGATTTTTTTTTTTTTTTACTCTATGTATGCAAAACATTATGGATGATTTGGAAATATTTCCAATTGAATGTTAAACGCTGGTGCGGTGGCGCCATCATGCAGATTTTGATTTTACTATCTGGGTACCTAACTGATTTTCGCCAATTTGATTATCATAAGCCTATACTCTAGAGTCTGGACACCAAGGCTCAAATATCTACTTGTTAGAATCTAACCTTTAACAACTATTATGCATTTTTCAGGGCTGCTGAAGATTGGTCCAACATATGGGTTCATACAAGTATTTATGCAAAAGGCAAGAGTTATTTATTGGCAAAAGACTATTGGATCTGTTTTAGGACTTTTACTTTCTGTATGGGGTTTCCTTTGAACTTCAACTTATGGTTACTATATTCCTCACTAATATCAATTATTGTATGCACCGAGGTACTTCAAGACTATGCGCCGAGTTACAACTTACAAATTTCCATTACATTTGTGGTTCTTTAATATTTATACATTTGCAAATTGCAAATTTGCAACAAGCCTACTGGTATGGTAACAAACAAATGCAATAAAAAAATTAAGTGATTTATACATGTCTCTTTTACTTGTTTAAGATTTTAGCTACCAAATTTAAGAAATTAAATTTTGGGATTATATAAATGGGATAGACCCGAACCCGAGTTGACCCGACCCGAGTTGACCCGAACCCGACCAACCCGAGTTCAAATAGGGTCGGGTTCGGGTATGTTTTTAAGTCTTGACCCGACTTCGACCCGACCCGAATGACCTGAACCCGACCCAATTAACACCCCTACTTGTATGTCTTAAAATTAAGATTGATGAGAAAGATCATTAATAGTGCTTTGTGTATTGTACAATAAGCATTATGGCTTGTAAGTCTTAATTTTAAGGGGAATTGCATATATACCCATTGAAACTTGCATATTTGCATTTTACTCAAAATACAAGTTTTAAATGCATAATGTACAATGATGTTTAAGCATGTTTTGAAAAAATATGCAAATATGCAAGTTTTAGTGGGTATATATGCAATTACCCATAAATTTTAAGACTAAGAGGAGAGAGATTTATTCCTACATTATATATATTATAGATATACATGTGGGGTTCATTATTTACAAAAGATATCACATATGCCATGAATCAGTCTATCATTCCGGACCCACTTTCATTCCCAAAAACTTGAACCAAACATTAAATTTTCGGAATAAAACAATTCCTTGAATCCAAAAGCTATAAACCAAACAGGCCCTTAGACTTAATCCGGATATAAAACCATAAGCAAATCCTGACCCACTACAACCTACTATCAACATTTTTTAGCTTATTTTCTTATTTTCATTCTCTCACATTCTTTTTTTATATTAGTATATATTTTAATAAAATAAAAACATATTTATTTTATAATATATTTTCTCTTTCTTACATAAAGGGGCGCTTGGTGGAGGGTTATATCATATGGCCTGATCAATGGCAAATGATATAAATCATAGTGCTTGTATGCTATAATGTAATAACCCGTTACCGATTGGAGGATTGCTCGTTACATTACTTTACATTCCATTTGCATTCCCCTAATATGAACGAAGCATTTCCTAAATTCTAATCCAAAGACTAACCCCATCTATACCGAACGGCCCCTTAAAAGTTTTGAAGTATATGACATAAGAGCAAGAGGTGTGGCTCGTCACCTTAGCTCGCCACTGCACCGTCCCAAGCTACTCGTGCCTCGCCACTTGATCCTTGCTCGTCTGCACGACGAGCTCAAAAACCTGACAAACAACTGTTGGGGTGGGTCCAAGTGAATATACAAGGTTATATTTTGTTAAATATAATTGTTTTTTTTTTAACGAAATAAAAGATTAGTAGCCACAAAATAGTACTGTAAAACTAATAAAAGGAGAAGAGATGTGTTTGTTTTAACGAAATAAAAGAAAGAAGAAGCAGAAGGGTAACCAAATGAGGAGGTACAACAGCTGATAAATAAAGATATATGAATAGGGTTTGGTTTATGTGGGCAAGTAAATTAAGGCCCATCATGCAATTATGGGCTAAGTTTAATCCAAACCACAAAAACAAAAAAGATAACTAAGGGTGTGTGTGGTGTTTTTTTTTTTTTTTTTTTTTTTTTTTTTTTTTTTTTTCTGTTTTCATATTGTATCTTTTTTATATTTTCGTATTGTTTCTTTTTTATTTAATTTTCGTATCATTATTTTTTTCCCGTATTGTAACTTTTTTAATTTGAAGAAATAAATTTAGTTTGGTGTGGTATTTTTAATTTTTGTGTAATGAATTTAATTTATTTAGTGAAATAAATAAAAAAATAAAGGTATAAGTGGTGGGCCTCAAATGAGTAATATGAGATTAGTTATAAGTGAGAAGGAGTTAGTTGTGAAGAGGTGTTTGAGTGATGTGACACCCGTGAGCCCCAAATGAGGAGGTCACCAGACCTCTTGCTCTAAGTAGCGTTTGTGGTCCAACAACGGTAGATATACCCGGGTTTGAATCCCGCCAAACTCATTTCATAACCCCATTTTTCTATCCAAAAATTTGCTTAAAAGTTACTACTACTATCTTTTATTTTTTGCTGACCAACTATTTTGGGTTACTTAATTGGGTTGCACAAGAGTCTTTCAGGCAAGTATCTTCAACCAACAAGATTTGTTATCTGCACACCAACTGTTTGATGAAAATCCTCACTCACTTTTTTTCACTTTTTTATGTTGTGGGTGTAATTGGGTCTGCTGCACACCAACTTATATATATTTAGAAATTGATGATTTTGTTTACTTGTTTTATGCTATGGCTGTAATTGGATTAGTTGCATAAGTAGTAAACGGGTTAACGGATGAGGTTTTCCTTGTTCGGGTTACCCGGGTAGGGCGAGCCTTTGACTTAGATGTACGCGGCGTAACTGGGGTATTCCCGCGACAGTTTTTGACCCTTTCCTTGGCCACCACGGGTTTTTTGATATGAGTGTAATTGGGTTAGTTGCACAACGGGTAAACGGATGAGGTTTTCCTTGTTCTGGTTATCCGGATAGGGCGAGTCTGTGACTCAGATGTACGTGGCATAACTGAGGTATTCTCGTGACCATTTCTAACCCTTTCCCTAGCCAGGCCACCTTAGTGGTGGTTTTATGTTATGGGTGTAATTGGGTTAGCTGCATAACAAGTTAATGGTAAAGGGATGAGGTTTTTCTTGAATAGGTTACATGGGGAGGGCGAGTCTCTGAATGGTCTAAGTGGGAGTATCCCCCTTGACCGTTTCTGACCCTTACTCTAGTTACCACCAAGATGTGTACGTAGTGCGGTTTGAACAGGGTGCCTAACTAGTAGGCCACTAATTGGATGTTATTGAGTTAACTGACCACTCATTGTTTGATGAAAATTCACATAACTGCTGGTTTCTTAAATGCTTATGATGTTTATCTATGATATGGAGAACCTGCGTGGTTATGCGTAAATCTGTGATTCGTTTGAGCAAATAGGCATATACTACCATACTAGTGACTAGTGAGGTATTCTGGTAGCTTAGTTTACAGAAATAGCTTAAGTAAATGAAATTCTATTATATCTTGAGGTTTCATATGTTGTGTTTGTTGCTTGTATGATTCCATATCAATGTAAAAGGCCACACCTTTTATTTCCTTTTTGCTTATCGATGTATCTTTTTGTATGATGATAGTTTTGTCTAGCATTCTGCTTCGTTTAGATATGATTCACGATTTCACGGACATGAGTAATAGAGGGTCTTACATAAACTTGTTAAGCATATTTGTAGTGTATTTTGTATAAATAATGTGAATGGATGAAATCTGTTTACTATGTGACAACGATGACTAATTGTTGAAGTTTCTTATATTCAATGACGTTAATCTGTCTTATGTGATATACACGTTCCGAAATGTAAACTTTTGTTTCACATGACGCAGGTTCTGAAGGTTTTCAGCTAAGCAGTTTACTGATATTGACATGGAATTGTCACTGCCTCGTGTGTTGTTGCACACGAGTGATAAATCTACAACCTGTCTAAACTCAAGTTTCCTTCCTGCGACTACTTTCTGGAGGTCTGAACCCGGTAAAGGAGGTTATAACAATGTTTGTAAGTCACGAAACCTATCTCTTACCATCACTGCATCTATCAAACATGTTCGTGATCCATCACTAGACAAACATGTGGTGAAACAGAACAAGATCCGTTTTGTACAAAAGCTGAAAACTCTACTCCTTTCTAAACCAAAGCACTATATGCCACTTTATATTCTCGGTAAGTGTCGGTCCTATTTATCCCTATCAAAGCCTCGATCAATTGTATCTATGATCCATCGTTACCCAACCATTTTTGAACTCTTCTATATACCTTTACCTCCCACGCCATTTAATGCAACAAAACCACTTCCTCAACTTTGCGTTCGTCTTACTCCAGCTGCAGCATCTCTTGCTAGTGAAGAAGCGAAACTTAAAGCCGCTATGTCCATCTCGTTAGCCAACAAACTTCAGAAACTTCTTATGCTCTCTTCTCATCATAGACTCCTTTTGTCAAAGCTGGTTCACATTGGGCCCGATCTTGGTCTTCCTACTAATTTCCGGTCCCGTCTTTGTAACGAGTATCCAGATAAGTTCAAGACCGTTGACACTTCTTATGGGCTTGCACTTGAGTTGGTGTCGTGTGACTTAACTCTGGTCAACCCATTACCTAGTCCTGAAGACAAACCTCTTGGATTGATTGTAGACAGGCCTTTAAAGTTCAACCGTTTGAGACTTCGTAAGGGGCGGAATGTAAAAAGACACCATGAGGAGTTTTTGCTTAAGTTCAGAGATATAACGGATGTTTGCCCGTATCGTACAAAAGCTGATGATTTTCCAAAAGAGTCCATCAAAGCGGAAAAAAGGGCATGCAATGTGGTGAGAGAGATGCTAGGTATGATGGTTGAAAAACGGACATTAGTTGATCACTTGACACATTTCAGAAAAGAGTTCGGGCTTTCAAACAAGCTGAGAGCTATGCTGTTAAGGCACCCGGAATTGTTTTATGTGAGTTTAAAGGGGCAGAGGGATTCGGTATTTCTGGTGGAGGGATATGATGACAAGGGTACACTTTTGAAAAAAGATGAATCATCTGTGATTAAAGACCTGTTATTGGATTTGGTTAAGCAAGGAAAATGGATGAGGCGAGAAATTAGACATGACATTGCCAATAATTTTCATCATGAAGAGACAGTAGAGATCCAAAATCACGATAGTATTGACGAGAGTGATGATGATCTTACAGATGGCTTGGATGACTTGTTTGAGTCCGATGATTATGGTTCAGAGTACAACGATGACAACGAAGATGAAGTTGAAAGTATTGATTCATTCTGGTCTAGCAAAGATGTTTCTATGTTAGAACCGTGGTGACGGCAGTTTCAGGTTACGTTCAATCTTTCATGAATTAATTATATGTAACTTGCTTATGTTACTAGTAATAGGCAATCTCTGTTATTAATCCTAATTAAGAACCATATTTTGTATATATCTTATATTTACTGTCTTAATGTAGCTACTTGCGTGTTTCAATAAAAAAGGTATCTTTAGCCGGTATCCAGTAAAACTTTTTACTGTTGCCATTATATAAGTTCTCATTGATTAATGTATAAAAGAAGATTGCATTCTCACTCAACCCCACACCGCTTCTTTCCAATTTGGGGTTGCAATTTCTAGGGTTTCAATGGCGGACCTTCCTATAGAAATCATTCAGGAAATACTAAAAAGATTAGACGTGAAAGATCTGATCCGTTACAGGATCATTTCAAAGCCATGGAATTCTTTGATCACTTCTCCTGAATTCATTAAATCCCATCTCAATCATAGTTATCAACGTGAAAGTGAAATTGGCAAAATTGGAAGTCGTAGAATTGTTATGTGCTGTATTCCATGCTGCGGGTGTGATCATACGTATGTGGCTGATGACATCTTTTTACACACCATACACAGTCATTATGTGCTCGGCTCTTCGAATGGATTGGTATGCATTTCCCCTTCTCGTTATGAATTTCTAGTTATCAATCCCGAAACCCGAGAAGTGAATATGCTGAAAAAGCCCCAAATCCCTGAAGCTAAATTATTAACTTGTGGTTTTGGATATAATTCATGTAAAGAAGATTACATGGTGATGATAGGGTTTGAGCCCGTTAATGGTATTACTCGTTTTCAAATGTTTAGTTTAAAATCTAACATGTGGGAAATAATAGGTGACCTTTATTATAGTTTTATTAGTAGGATTGGTATCCTTACCAACGGGGCCGTTCATTGGGTTGCATATCGTGGTGATCCTGAAAAAAAGTTACTAGTAATTCTATCATTTGATCTATCAAATAATAAGTTTAAAGAAATACCACAACCTGAAGATGTGAGATATGAAAATGACATTGCTGGCGATAGGATGCGTTTGGGGGTCATGGATGACTCATTGTGCGCATATCGCTTTGACAATGATTTGTTTCCCAAGAACATTTGGGTTATGAATAAATATGACGTGCAAGAGTCTTGGGAGCTTGTGGGACCCAAACGCAAGATTAATATTGAAATTGTGCACCGATTGAAAAAATTGAAGAATTACATCCCAAAAACAAGGCCATTATGCACTTCTGAATGGTTTGTTGGAGGTCCAGAATTTTTAGGGGCTCCTTCGTTTATACGGAGTCTTGTATCTCCCAATGCTGGCAAGAAACCAAGGAAAAAGTGGGATCTAGCAAGTTACAAAAGGACTGGAAGGGTAAGTTTTAATTATGTCTTTTTTTCTTTTGTTTTTTTTTTTTTTTTTTTTTTTTTTTTTTTTTTTTTTTTTTTTTTTTTTGTTTTGTTTTGTTTTGTTTTGTTTTTTTTTTTTTTTTGTTTTTTTTTTTTTTTGTTTTTTTTTGTTTTTTTTTTTTTCATTTCATTTATTATGCAGTATATGAATAGTTATGCTGTCTGATGATCCAAATTGCTCAAACTGTGCGTTCTCATTATGACCTCATTGGCTTCTAGTCAGACTATGTCTTAGTGTAAAACTAGAGGTGGAACACAAGTGGGTTGCCAGGTTGGGGTCAGAACATAAATTTGTTATGTACAGGTCAATACGGGTTGGGGTACTGTTTGGTACACATTTTTATTTTTTCAAGTAAGTAGGGTGAAAAAAGTTATTCTAATTCTCTGGAAAGAAGTTACACTTTGGGCAAATTTGGACCCGATTGACCAGCTTCTTTTTAAGCTAAGAAAACATAACCCGAATCTCTACTTAAACTGAGTATTGTATGTATCATTGTTGGGACCACTTATTAATCGGCCATCTCTTTATTTGTGTTTTCCGTTTGACCAGATTAGATGGAGCTTGTTAGGTCTTATATCTCCACTTATAATAATTACGATTGCAAGTTTGCATATCCTCTTTTTTTATCTGTGACCAGTGAATCTTAGTTTTGAAAATATTTTGTTAGTCCTTTACCGATTTCAGATTATAAATGTTCCTCTGATTTTGAATGTCAACATATTTGCAGTCACCGTTTCTTATTCCTAATCCCAACTGAATCAAGTGATGCGAGAAATCGTCAAAGGTACGCATACGTCACTTCATTCTCATTATGTATATAATGAAAATCCTTATAAAAGTAATTGTTCAATAAAATCTTGAGGTCATATGACTTGTAGTACTACAAATTTGTGTGCATCTTAATTTACTGTTTTCACATGAACTTAAAACTTCTGTGCATCTATCAGCGATAAAGCCTCTAAAAAAGGAGGTAAATTATATTAATAGGAGCATGGACTCATATCCTTTATAATATTGTTCGTGAAGTTCGTTAGTGTCTTATGATCGAGTTTCGGTCACCTTCAATGGCAGATATAGGAATATCAGATGCATGGTATGCACTACTAATATGAAACGAATATAAGAAACTCATGTACTTCCTCCATCCCAAAATTAAAGTATCAACATAGATTATGGTGTTTATTTGACACACATTTATCGACTGTTATTCGTCAGTTTTCTCTTAGCTTCTGCTATGAAATGTACAGTTTGTGTGTATTGTAAAGACTGTTATCTCATCACATGTTTCTTCCTTTGCTCTTTCAGGTAAGCAATGTAAATATCTCAAGCTGCGTAAATAAAGAATTGTAGGTGATCATGTAGAGAAACTGTCTTATCACAATTCACAAGCATCGCCTTCCAAATTTCTAGTTTTTTGTTTATACTTTGGTTTAAAACTGTACCTTAACTTTGGTACTTTGTTGGATCTTTTGGTTGAGTTCTATGGCATGTATGCACTTTGACCATAAGGTGATCTTTGGTGGCGATCTTAATACGTTTCTTTGTTATTCTCTTGTGGCGATTCTAGAGACCCTGAATGCTAATGAGAACTGAGGGGTGTTTGTTGGTTGACTCTTTACTTCTTTCTATATAGTCTGAGGGGGTGTTTGGGTTAAAGCATTGAATATGTTTAGTGGTTGACACTTTACTATATAGTCTGAGGGGGTGTTTGGGTTAGCTAATTTAGGGAGCTTATTGGCATATTTCAGGTTCAGTACACAATAAGCCCAAAAGATAGAGCTTATTTGAGGGTTTATTACCTTATTTCAGGTTGAGTACACAACTGCAAAATATTACTACTTGCAGGTTAACCAAAATAACCAACAAGTAGAAATGTAGAATCATCGAGGTGGCTTTGCCTGCACTCTGCTGCGGGTAGTGAGATAGTACAATTTTATTACAGAGTAATTTTTATCTATACTACTTATCGGGTTTAGAGTGTTTATTAAGTCGTGTACGGAGCCAAATATATAACATGCATTTCTTATAGTAGTATTTTAAAGTTTAAAATAATTACTTATACCCAAAATGAACAATACTCGTACCAACAAGATACACAAATGTTTTAAAAATAGTAACAATAGTAACACTATGTTCTCGAGTATTACTTAAGAAAGAAAATAAAAAGAAAACAAAACAGAAAAAATTGTATTCTTGAGTAGCACTTATATGAAAAGAAAATGAAACTGAGTGAAAAATAGTAAGATTTTATTGATCTTTAAAGTAAAGTGTTTTCTCTCAAAAGCGGGTTGAAAATATTTTTACTTCATTTTGTACTTTCATTTTCTTTACTAAACAATAGAGGTGGCAAAACGGGCGGGCCGGACGGGCACGGGCAACGGTTCAAACGGGCTACGGGCTAAACGGGCATGGGCTAAACGGGCGCATGTTATACGAATCGCTTTAGAAAAGACCAAAAACGACGAAATAAATTCCTCCAAACATTTTATATTTAAAAATTAAATATATTATATCTATAAGTTTTAAAAAAAAACAATTGTAATGTTTTTTAATTAAGAGAAAATATGTGCCCGTTTGTGTTAAATGAGTAATATATGCCATTTCACAAAAAGAATAGAGCTAAATGTTGCCAAATCTTTTACAAATTTTCCCAAATTAGCCCATTTATTTTATTATGGGCACGAATTGCCACTCTACTAAACAAACTTAAGAACATGTAAGAATATAAGTGGGGAAAATATGTGTGTTGTTGTACTGTATGCAAAGTTGCGTATAAAACTTGATAAAAAAAAAAAGCATATTGCTTAAAAATATTTGAACGACACTTTTTTTTGACACCCTCTATCATACACGGAGTATCTCACGATATATCTCACAAAGTATTAAACAAAGCTTGAATCCACAACCTTTTCAGTTAGAGCGCAACTCACATACGACCAGTGGCGCAGCTTTTAAGGGGCCGGGGGGGGGGGGGGGGGGGGGGGCGCCCGACCCCCCGAAATTTTTTTTGCGATGTATGGGGTATATAGTTTTCGTGTAGAAAAATTTCGGTATATTCGGTTTCGACTCCCCGAAAATTTCGGTATACCTGAAATATAGCCTTAGGAAAAAAAAAATTTAGATCCCGACCCCCCACTTAAAAATTCCAAGCTTCGCCACTGCATACGACTAGGCCAAAAGCTTTAACCTGCATTTATGAAGTTCCTAAAATTCATGCGTAGATATTTTGTGTAGATTCCTAAAAATCGATTCAACTAAATGAGTACCTCGAGCTCGTTTGAGCTCAAAAAACGAGCTAGAAATGTTTAACGAGTCGCCCTCAAACTTCCCTAATGAAGGCTCTCTAGCATTTGTTTACACCTCATGATTATTGTTATAAATTTTGTTTTCTGAGGGTGTAGCTTATAAAATTGAAACACATAATAAACAAAAACCCTTCATATAGCCTTCTATAAAAGATTGAGCTTTTAAAATAAGCTAACTTATAACACAAGCTCCATCTGTCACACATGCTTATAGAAAATTTTATAAGTTATAAACTCCATAAGAAGCCAATTGAAATGGGCTTATAGGGGCTTAAAGTGGCTTATACTTAGTCAAATTACCTAAATATATTAAAAAATATAATGGATTAACACGTAAAAGTTTTTAATATATGTGAATTTTATTTGTGTATTTTTACGTGATTTTATAATAGGTAAATGATAAAAAAAAACTCATAAAACTTGACACTTTTTGTGATTGTATGTAGCAACTGTTTTTTTTCTTATTTTGCGTATTGAACTTTCAAATTTCGATCATTGTGTGTATTTTGTGACTATTCTGCCATGTAAAATGACCTTTTTACCCTTCAAAATTTGCAATGATCGAAATTTGAAAGTTCAGCACACACAATAAGAAAAAAAATAGTTGGCTACACACAATCACAAAAAGTGTAAATTTCGATATATTTTTTTTTGTCATTTGCCATTTTATAATAATAAGTTTTAGCTCTAATTAATTTGTTAAAAAATAAAAAAATAAAAAAATATAGCATATATATTTAAGTACAATACCAAGAATACCCTTTTGCACAGGGTTTATAAGAAGCTTTTGGTTTTATCTACACAAAAGTAACTCATCTTTGAAAAAAGGTTATCTCCATCATCATCATCTCCCCAGCTTTCCGGTCACCGGCGCCGGTAACCTTCCATCACACTTTCTCTGGCTTGTTATCTTTCTTTCTTTCATTTCTCATTATATTTCCATTCTTACTTTCTACACAATTTTGGCGCCAATTGTCTTAAAATTATATGTTTAGATAATGCCAAAATGTTATGTGGGTTAGCCGGCTTATGGCTTATTTGGTTTTGGGCTTTTGTTTCATAACCTCACTTTTTGTGGATTATTTTTGAAACATTTCGGCTTGTATAAGCTTATCATGTCATAATAAGCTTATATAGCTGGCTTATGGCATATTCGGTTTTGGGCTTATGTTTCATAAGCTCATTTTTTGTGGCTTATTTTCAAACTTTTTGGCTTATATAAGCTTATTATGACATAATAAGCTTATACTGTATAAGCTAAAAAGTTTCAAAATAAGCCACAAAAAGTAAGCTTATGAAACATAAGCCCAAAACCAAATAAGCCATAAGCGGGCTATATAAGCTTATTATGACATGATAAGCTTATATAAGCCGAAATGTTTATAAAATGCCACAAAAAGTGAGCTTATGAAACATAAGCCCAAAACCAAATAAGCCATAAGACGGCTATATAAGGCGAAAAGCTTTAATGGGTATCTAGAAATGCGTAGGAATGGCTTAAGTGATGTCACTAGTGGGGTCGGCTTAGGGGGTGTTTGTTTCGTCTTATATAACCCGCTCATGCCTTATTTGGTTTCGGGCTTATGTTTCATAACCTCATTTTTGTGGCTTATTTTGAAACTTTATATAAGTTCATTATGACATAGTGAACTTATATAAGCCGGAAAGTGTCAAAATAAGCCACAAAAAGTGAGCTTATGAAACATAAGCCCAAAACCAAATAAGCCATAAGCCGGCTATATAAGCCAAAACAAACACCCCCTTATATTTCATAAGCTCACTTTTTCCAACTTATTTTGAAACCTAGAGTGGTATGAGATATCAAACTAACTTACATAAGCCCAGAAAATAAGGGCTTATTAAACAAACACCCTAAGCTTATCTGGCCGGCTTATGAACTTATTGAACTTTAGAAAATTCATAAGCTCAAGTTTTTGGCCTTATCAACATGAGCTTATGAACTTAAATAAGCCATAAACTCAAGTTGATAAGCAAAATAAGCCCAACTACCTCAGCAGTTTATCCGTTTAGGCGTTTACTAAGAAAATGAAGGATGGATAAGGCATAAGTTTTTTTGCTTATGTGAATAAACAGTTATTTACTTATCTTTAAGAAGTTCTGCTATGCCTAAAAATGAGAATTACGGATGGCAAATTTTGTATCCCAAGCTAGTTGCGGTAGGAAAATTTGTAACCATAACGTGTTATAAAATAGTGCTGCCGAGTAGGTGAGCACACTAGGTCTCTAAAACCACTCTGAACTAAGGTCAACTCGTGCATAGACCACTTTTGAAGATTTGTTCCTGCCAGTTTGCTCTGTTTGTGTAAAGTGAGGCACTGGTGAACTGCGAACCTGGCTGTTCTTCATAACTGATTTTTTATTTGCTACTTGTTAAGGTCCTTTTTTTCAATATATCTTGATCGACTCATGGCTTGATCTGCCGTTTTGTGCATTTGTGCGTGTGATTAATTCGTCGCAGTTTAATTAGGTTTTTGTTATACTGCAGTTTCCATGGCGTCTCAGTTTACCCGAGAATGGAGTGGGATTCAGCAATTCCCTGCTGCTACTCAAGACAAGCTGCTCGAATTGCTGGGAAGACTAAAGGAGAAGGTCTACGTCTATCCCGAATTGCATTTTAGTATATGATAGTCCGTAACTTATAGTCAAGAATGCAGATAATTTCTGTGTTTAATTATTCAAAATATGCAAATGCAAAATATTGGTTTTCTCTGTCGTCATTGAAGTCCTTGTTCATGCAATATTGCAGAAAAAGGACAAGTTGACGATCCTTGTAATGGGCAAAGGCGGAGTTGGAAAATCTTCGACTGTGAACTCTATCATTGGTGAGAGAGTGGTTACCACCAGCGCCTTCCAGGTACCTACCTACTAACACTTGGGAAAATATCTTTTGGACTTAGTTATAGCATTACTAAATTACGTATTCACTGTTGTAATCTTCTAGTCAGAAGCACCGAGGCCTACAATGGTTTCACGGGAACGTTCAGGGTTCACATTGAACATCATCGATACACCAGGCATTGTCGAAGCCGGATATATCAATGACCAAGCCCTTGAGATCATCAAAAGGTCATCTTTACTTTCCATGTGTATTAAAAGGGTTGATAATGGTCCATTTTATCAGTATAACCCGTAAACTTATTTAGGTGACATTGGATCTGATTATGTTAACGACTCATCAAGGGTTTGTTTTTATATGGCTGTTTGGCCAGGTTCCTTCTGAACAAGACTATTGATGTTTTACTCTATGTGGATCGGCTAGATGCGTATAGAGTTGATACGTTGGATTTGCAAGTTGTGAAAGCAATTACTAAGAGTTTTGGTCAAGAAATATGGCGCAGAGCGATTGTAGTGTTCACACATGCTCAACTATCCCCTCCAGATTGTCTTACTTATGATGAGTTTTTGGCAAAAAGATCCGAGTCTCTTCTTAAGGTTGTACATAACGGTGCTAGGTTCAAGAAACAAGATATTCAGGTGCTAGTTCTCGTCAAACTTATTCGCACTCTCTCTTAAACACACACGCAATGTTTATTAAGTTTACTGTGTTTACTGCTGTCTGTAGAACATTTCGATTCCTGTTGGCTTGGTTGAGAACAGTGGCAGATGTAAAAAAAACGAGAACGATGAAAAGGTTAAGTCCTTTGCCTTGTATCTCTTTATTTCCATTAGAGGTGGGAATTTCGGCCCAATCAACTATGATGGGTCAGTTTTGGTATGTGTTTTATTTGTAGTGGGTCAAACGGGTCAAAAAAAAAATTGTCAAAATGGAGACCGGCCAAATGGATTGAAAGTCTCCTAAAGGTTATACTATTACCAAATCCGCCAGTGAACACGTCTTTTGGAAAAAAAATTGTTCATTGACCCGTACTGTGAACACGTGTTTGACCTATTACCAAATCCGCCAAATTTGCCACCTCTAATTTCAATTGTGAATTCATTTTTGTTTGTGTGTCTTGCCTATGTTTTGGTCTCACAGATTCTTCCCAATGGGACTGCTTGGATTCCTAGCATAGTCGAAACAATCACAAAAGTTGCGTTGACTGAAACCAAAGGCATAGTGGTTGACCAGAAGTTGATCGATGGACCCGACCCAAACGATAAATGGAAACTATTCATTCCTCTAATCTTGGCATTTCAAGTACGTTTTTCAGCTTGTTGAAATTCCTTGAAAGCTACTTGTTTACGCCATAAAATTGCTAACATTCTTATTTTCTTGATTCCGGATTCCATTTAGGGGGTGTTTGGGATTGATTGCTTAACCAAACTCCTAATCTGATTATTTGTGACTAGACTGTGTTTTGAATATCCAGTTTAAAGTTGCTTATTACAAAAAATTAATTTTCTAGAAGCAAAGACAAAACAGTTTGGTAAGCAATCCCGAGCACCCGCCCTGTATTTTTATAGTAGATGGAAATTGCCAGCCACCCACAAAATGGTTCAAAAAGCCTTATGTTGGTCTCAATCTTAATCTTCCAAATTGTGTATCTTGACAGGTATTCTTTGTCGCACAACCACTTCTAAAAGCGATCAAGAATGACATTGACAAAGAGGTAAAGCCTTCCTGGGCATGATCGACACAATGGCTTTGACCAGGAACCTCAACGGTGTTAGTAGCAGTATTGAGCAGTAATGATCAACGGCAATTTGTTTTGGCTTGTAACTTGATAAAACAAGTTTTGTTTAACTTAACTGCATGTTAATTTGAATTTATCTTTTTGTATTATTGGATCTATAATATATAGTATAGTTGTGTTAAGTATTTATCATGGCATTATGCATCGGCTCTTTTTTGGGTAAAGGGTGTTACCTCGGTAAATATATTAACACCAAAAAAATAACGATTAAGTACAAAGGAATATGTTAATCTATGGTACTGTGTAACTTCTCTAGATTAAAACTCGTAATAGATTTATATCAATTTTTGACAATGTCTGAATTATATTAATAATTACAAAGATATTAAAGCAAATCAAAATAGCACTGCTTAATTTCATCTAGTGTTCTATCCATGAATCTGTAGACAAAAAAAAGTAATAAAGGCTAAATCTGGTGTAACTTAGAAACTAAACAGGTTAGCTTGGTCTATAAACGATCGAGCTATTAGGCTATTGCTATTCCATCTTGACTCTCTTCATCGTAGTTGTAATCCAACGCCATCTCAATTAAGCTTGGCGGAGTACAAACCACACGAGGAGAAACGGGTGGTATAATAAGAGGATGCACATTTTTGCAAGTTGATCCAACACTGATTGATGGGTTCCTAGCTTGTATGTTGATATTCTGTAGACTGATGCGTTCACAACTCCCAGGATGCGCACTACATGTAATGTTGATTGCAATTTGCTTTGAAGAAGTCCCATGTATATCCTTGAACCTGACATCGTTTATTATAACCATAGGTAGCTGTTCACAAGCGAGAAAAACAAATCAGGTTACGAAAACTCCAATGCAATATATGTAGATGTGAATTTGACATGATAAAACAACTTACAATGTCTCTGCATTTGTTAGAATCGTGAATATGAGGGCAATAAAACTGAGTGAGTATAATCGGATTTTCAACATTCGTCATTGTTATGTTACTAAATGTTATATTGCTTGCAGAACCCGAACCTCCCTGAACAAGTAAAGCAAATAAAGTCAAATCTATACATTTAAAATCAGTTATGTACAGTATTAACCGAGCAATAGTGTATGTATAATACCGGCACAGTTTTGATCCTAACTCCGTTTTGTGTATCAGTAAAGGTGCAGCCATCAACTCTGATGTTACCAACAACATCTTTGGCACCATTCCTCCCTAAGCTTCCAACACTAAACAGAAAGAAGAAAAAAAGAATGAAAGATAATCAAGTAAATTATACAATGCCATATATAATACGCATGTAGGTAAACAATTTGTTCTATGATTAAAAGTTGTACAAAGATGTATACCTTATGCCATGACCAGGGCCACAATTTAAATTAGTAATGTTGATATTGAAGCTTCCTCCATTTATTGCAATACAATCGTCTCCTAAAAAACAAATAGAAGTACTATATAATACTAGAAAAAGTCAAAATATACTATGATTATCGAAATTAAAAAAAAAAAAAAAAAAAAAAAAAAAAAATCTAAACTAGACATATCACAAATATAAATTCACGAATTTATACCTGTTCCGATATGTCCACCATTAACTTGAACACCGTTTGTAGCAGAGATGTCAATGCCATCAGTATTAGGACTATCTTTGGGTGCGATTATATTGATATTTGAGATAACAGCTCCATTGCAAGCATTTACAGATATATGATTTCTTGGGCTATCAATAGAGGTCACTCCTAGAAGCTGAAGACCGTTACAAGCATGAAACCCTAACGCCTACAAATTAAATATATAAAAAAGAGACTTCATTAATATTTGAAAAAGAAGTCACAGTATAGTGTTACAGAATTGAAAAGTTAAATCACTTACAGTTGGGTTCTTTTCACAAGTGCCAGTCTGAAAAGGTTTTGAACAAGCGTATTACTGAGTGGCTAAGAAGATATAAAAAACTAAGATCTTCATATTGACAAGATCGAATCAAGGGTTTAATTGATCACTTCACCTGCTTGCATGAATCCCACCACCCCGTCGCCCCTTGACCTTTAAAATGTCCACTGCCTTTTATAACAAGGTTATCGATATTTTGGAATTTCATCCATGTATCAGTGTTATTAGGCCAATCCTTCTTGGCAAACGC
>JARVZY010003121.1:0-28330 GCA_030686995.1 Artemisia argyi | reverse complement strand
GAACATCATTTATTACCCCCATATGTACGTTAATCTTAAAAGTGCTCCAAGTGTTTTGATTATCTTAATACGAGTCATTAGATTAGTTTATTGTAAAGTATGTAAAAATTCAAGTGTAAGGGGAATTTCCAACCCCTATGATGTATTATTTTGGATGGTAGGGTAAGAGTGTATGAAAAAAAAAAAAAAAAAAAAAAATTTGAAAAATCAAGAAAAAGAAAAAAAAATAGAAAAAGAAAAAAAAAAGAAAAAAAAAAAAAACATACGGACTACCATCCCTTTTATTCTATGTTCATTTTATGTTTTTGTTATTTTTCATTTATTAGCTTAAGTCGAGTCTAATTTTGGCTTAGCAACGCCACATTGTACATGTAATTTACCAAGATTGTTAACTCGCCACCAGTAAAATTTCCTTTATTCAACAAAACCGTGTATTTCATATCCCTACACCTAACGTTACAACCCTTTAAAAGACCTCTTTGATAGTTTATCCTAGGTGCTTACGCCATGTGGTGGAGGTTTGATCCTTTCCCAAGCCTATGGTAATCTATTTTGCTATGACAGGTAGTGAGAGATATCTTCCGTTTCCATATTTTAATTTATACTTTATTACACCCGAGAGATGTGAGTATCTAAACACTATTTGTGAGGTGCTTGTGTATGACCTCCGTGCTTGTCTATTGGTATTTAGTGGAACGATTATTTGTTGTAATTACTTTTATATTAGTGTTAAATGACCCCTAACTTGTATTTTGACTAGAATAAAAGCGCATTTGCTTGAGGACAAGCAAATCTCAAGTGTAAGGGTATATGATGAGGCGAAAAATGAACCACTTTTAGGGGGTCATTTAAGCTCGGAATTGAATTTATTTGATCAAATATTGCCCTAAATCGTTCCTTTTGTGATTTTAGGTACTTTGGGAGTGAAATCTGGAAAAGGAAGCAATTCGGACGTTTTTGGAGCATAAAAGTGAAGAAAACGCCAAAGTCTTAATTTTCCAAGCTGGGAACAGTAGGTGACGGCGTCAAGAGTAACATCATGACGGCGTCAAGAGCAAATTTCCATGACGATCCAGTACAGATTTGACGGCGTCACGAAGTAGGGCGTCAAGAGTAAAATTCATGACGGCCTGGAAATGCATAATACATGACGGCGTCAAAAGTAGATCAAGGCAGTCCGAGAAGAGTTTTGGCGGCGAGGTGACGGCGTCACAAGCTTGGTCTTGACGCCGTCAGACCCCTTTTCCTATATATAGTTTTCTAATTTTCACATTAAAAAAAAAAAGGAGAGAAGTTTTGGAGAAACCCTAAGTGCGAACTTGGTGCGAATTTTACAGGTTTTTCAAGGGTTCCAAGCCCTTGATACCTTTCATGTGTAATTGAGATAAGTGTTCTTTTAATTCAATCAATATGTCTATGTGTTGGTTGTCTATATCTTGTTCTTGTCTTAATTCCATCATGCTAGGCTAGATCTATATTGTGTTTGCTTGGATCTAATGAAACCTAGATGTTAATTATGTGTTGATTACTTGTTTATAATTGTCTTGGATGAATGATTTATATGTTAGGCTTAAGAAAACTGGTAGATCTCCAATTGGTAACATGCTTGAACGTCTTAAGAAACATGAACCGATGTACACTAGGTCTTTATTGGTTGTATTTAATGCATGAGCCACTGTTTATAATCCCTATGGTTGTACTGGGCATGGTATAGGAGGAGATAAGAGCTCATAGAATTGGGGAGTTAAGTGCGCCACCCCATGAATGGTATTAAGGAATACGATCCGTCATCCATGCAACTATAACAAGTAATTAACGTGTAAAAGATGTCTAGGGAGTAGTGAAATCTAAGTAAACACATTTTCTCCACTTATTGCTCACAACTTTAGTATAATTTAGTTTATTTTCATTTATAGTATTTTATTTTGATTGCATTTTTAGTATTGGGTTAGTTGATTAGCAACTAATTCCGCCCAAATCCTTCAAACCCGAGATTTTTACTTGCTTTCTAAAAAATATAAAAGTACAAAAATAATCATCCCTCACCTTTAGAACTAGTATTTAGGTTTTCTAATCCTAGCGACACTATTCCTAGCTGAACGATCAATCCCCAGGTACTTGTCACTATACTATACTACAACTATCAGGTACACTGCCTGGTGAGGGTTGTAAGCTTCTCAAGATCCCTTGAGAGGTAAAGCCTGGTGCAATTCCCACGCATCAGTAATTTTCACTAATTGTGTGTATTTATAGGCACTCCTATAATTTGAACCCCGCTATAGGTCCTAGTTATAGACATTCATGTTTTCCGAATGTATTGTTAGGACTAATATTTACAGATTACATATTCATCTGAACTTCTGTAGATAGGTCTTGTAAGAAGTTTTTTTTGACCGCTAGACTGAAATAATTTGTTATTTAACCTTTTTGAATTGTCAAATTTCTCTAGCACTTGCTGTTTTAAGATAAGTAAATGCTTAGAGGTCAGTTTCCTGTTTTTGCTGTCTATATGACGTACAATTAGTACTTTCTATGGCTATATCACAAGCATTTGCCTGACAAGAGGGCACAGTGGTCAGTTTACCATCTCTCTATATGGAAGATTGGAAGGGTGACCTTAAATTAGGGAGAGATGTATGCAGACAACCTTTTCCTTGCATCTTGCAAAGAGGTTCTGTTCATGACCAGACTGTAAAACCTTTTGATCACGAATGAGTAACTTTAGTAGTTGCAACATTAAGTATTCTTCGTTTATATAGGAAGTTTCAGAATGTCTAGAAGTTGACCATTTAGACATACAACCTAGTGGGCTTCACCTCTTTATATATACTTTTGGTTGCACCATGCTTCTGCTGGTTATATGTTTAGCCCGCCCAACTAGTCGGGATAGAAAGCTCATCTTTATATGGATATTTATTATTTAATGCCAATATTGTTGAACCATGACAGACCCTTTCTTGTGTAAAGCATTGGATTTAGCTTGTTATTATACTTAATGTTCAGTTTCTATTAATTCCCTGTTATTATGTTTGTATATGTATAACAGTTTATTTCAAACAGTACAAGTGAACTCAAAGGTCCGGCTAGCAGATTTTTTAGCTTCTTAGAGGACATCTTAGATTAGTCAAAGTTTGTGATGATCATTTCCAGAAACAGTGTCTAATAATATATATTGACAACATATATCACTTAAAGGTGGAATGCTCTGTAAGGTCTAATTGACTAAAATTATCACGTAGACTTGTAGGCGGTGGCAGATTTAGTACTTTTTTTTGCTTGGATGGTCCGTTTTACAAGTATTTTGCTGACAGTTAATTACTGAAAAAAGGACTACAAGAACTTGAATGAATAAAACAGCGATACTACATCATATTGGATAACATCCCCCACTGAGAGGATGCCAAGGCCACCCAGCTTTATTGGGAGAGTGGCCAGCCGCCACTGCCAGTCCCCAAGCCCCGGCCCTGAGGCAATAACTATCTTCTCCAGGGAGACACGTAGTGTCTGATCAAAATGAACTTGGGCCTCCAATAAGTATAGCGGGGAGCATGTTCTCAAAGCGTAAGATAATTTTGAAACTCCTGCACAGTTACGCAAGAGAAGAAGCTCACATTAAGGATCATTAAGTTTGCTAATAGCCTCCATTAAGGAAATGGTTTTAGAGACCCTTTTGGAAGCCAAGTCCCGACAGAAACTTTCATCCAAACTAACAGAACCACCCAGAAGTTTGACGCCATGAAGCGGACGAGCGATATTCGAAGGAAACACACCATCCACTCTGCTTCTAGGATCCTTTACCGGCCAGAAAAGTTCAGTCTTATCAACGTTCAAGACCAAACCACGAGTCGGGCCCTCTGTCATGATGATGTCAAGTGCTTTGGCGACCGCAAGAGTATCTCCAACAATGGTGCCATCATCAAGGTACCAAGCCTGAAGGGTAAGCTCACATGCTTGATCAATAGTATGAACTAAAGGGTGCAAAGCTAGGGCAAACAACAAAGGGCCTAACGGATCCCCTTGTTGGACCCCCTGACATGACCAAATGATAGAGTTATCATAATAAAGCCTGGCAGGACGTGAATACAAAAATCCATCCAAGGGGCAATGGAGGGGCATCGCGCCCTGGCTTCCTGCAATAAGACACTCCTATCGACAAGGTTGAAAGCGTTCTTAAAATTCACCAAGAGCATAGAAAGTCCAACTTCACTACCCTTAGACTCAACAAGCCTATCCACATAATGGAGGACAGCCTTACATCCCCCCAGGAACACCAACACCGAATTGGAAATCCTGTAGATAAGAATTCATGGAGTTACCAATGGAAGAGGAGGCAACCTTAGACACAAGCCTTCGCCATACAGTGCCCACAGCGATAGGATGTATACCACCACCGGGTTTGACTAAAGGGGTCAAGGGGGCACTAGCGATATATTCATTGAGTTATTACAGTTACAGGGTCTAAGTTAATTCTGTTTGCACCACCTGCACTTTACCCGAATTATATAAATTTGCATTGTGAATTGGAGAATTTTGTTTGTGTTTAATATTTAGACAAGTTCAATCCGCCAAGAAGCATTCGCTATATATTGACAAAACCTCACATTTGTGTTGGTCTTCAGTTTTTATTTATGTAATGCTGATGAATACGCGCTCCAAAATGTTCACAACAACATTTTATTCATACAATGAGATTCGCCTATCCGCAACCTTTTTTTATCTTTTTAGGGATAATTTTTTAATATAGCACCTTGTTGAATGCTCAATGTATATTACAAAACTTAAGTCTTAGGAAAGCAGAAATAGATTTTTGGACCATTATTCGGAAACATGGGAAGTGGAATATTTTCTCAAGTTAAATGCCTAGTTTGATACGATAAATTGTATGATAACCGATATGTGAAATGTGAAAAGATACGTCGATATATTTTCTCAAGTTAAATGCCTAGTTTGCGTCCTTTGACATAGACGAGGATGATTCCATCAATACTCAATACCACCGGAGCGAGTTGAAAGATAGGATGTAAATAGTCATACCCTATTCATGGATAGGGGACTAAACTAAAAAAGATATCACCCGGTGTCTAGAAACACTTATTATTAGGTTTCACTTAATTTGTTTGCATGTTCATATGTTTGAATCATTTGTGTTTGAATAGCTTATCTAGCTCTTGATTATCGGTCTCATGTATGTCTCTCTTGTTGAGAGTTTGGTTTCACCTTATGCCCCCTTGATACGGAACAGATAGAGGAGTTCGCGTGTAGGTTCATGGATGAGTGGGAGCAGGCCAAATTAGTGAAAAGCCATAACCGAAGATCTGGCTACAGTTATGAGCCTGTTTACGTTTTTAACGCTGGTATTCTGCAGCAGTTTCCTTTTTATATTGTTTTGCAAATTCTGTTATGAATATAAAAATGACCAGCTCTGCCATCCACTTTGTTTAAACATTGGTATAGTTTTATAATTTTATCTAAACTAACACATATGAATAAACATATAAAAAATTAAACCTGAAAAAATTTAGATAATAAGCATCTTATGATTACAACATCCAAAACTTTATAACATACAAGCATCCAAAAAGTTACTGATCAAAAAGCATATTATAGATTACAATTCTTAACAGAAGTTTGATGTTGAAGTTCCGAAACTACTTCATCAACCTTCCTATGAACTCTTCATCTATCCAGTCCTTTGATCTAGCACCTTCTTGATTCTTAGCACTCATGGAAGGGAGGCTAGCACCAGAACTAACCGATGGGCTCACTGAAGCCTGTTGGAGATTCGTCTCCTGCATCTGGTTCTGGTTCACATCTGACACAATTGTTGGTGGACCCATATCATTTTTTGGCCCAGGGTTCACGTTGTTATCCAGTTGGATACCTGAACCCTGACCAAAAGGAGCCCGACCAAGTGGGGCCCAACCACGTGAGCCCCGTCCACGTGAGCCCCTCCTACGTGCCCCCGAGCCTGAGCCCGAAGGTACTTGTAGATTATCACTCTGTGATCCACCAGCATTACTAGATTGCCTGCACGCAGTGAAATACTTGGTTTTGCATCCATGATAGAAGCAGCGTTGATGGTTGTAATGCTGCTTGGACCCGGGTTTGGATTAAAAATACTTAATGGTGACACACCCCTAGGTCCTGAACGAGGAGCACCAATACTGGAAGGCCCAATTCCACTTAGAATGGGAATCGTTGGAAGGGGTTTCTGAACAGCACCGCTAGCAACTGAAGGACCACTTGTATTACCATTACAAGATCGAAGAAGACCCAATTCCACTTAGAATAGGCATCGTTGGAAGGGGTTTTGATCCCAGGGTTGCTACCATTTGTGTTGGATGCATTGAGTTGTTTGCATTCCTCTCCTTTCACGGGAAAATTCCCCTGACTTTGGTGGAAGTGGTGATGATCTTACCTGAATAGGAGATGGGCTCATGTTGTTCCAAGGAGCTGGAACAAAAATGGATCTTGTAAGCTGTGTTACAAAACTTGGATGCAGTCGGTTAGGGTTTCTTCCAATATCAAGTGGCTCTTGTTTTAAATTGTGTCTTATTGCTTGCTGCCCTGTATTTGGATCACAAATCGCATCAAGCATCTAGTAACGATGTTGCTTTTGTGTGGGAACATTAGCATTAGGATGCTGAACCACTCCCCCAGTTGACTGCTGCTGTACGAGTGTGTTTTTCCATCGGGAGTCAGGTGCATTACTACTAACCATGTGTGATGATCCCATCTGTTGATTACCGTTAAAATCCAATGGATTTAAACGGTTCCTCTTATTTAAATTGGCCACAGAAGACGATTGGCCATCTTGGTGTCCCCTCTTATTATCAAAAGCAGACACAATTGATGAGTGTCTAAATACTCATCATTTTATACTAATCTGAGCTGCCAAAACATCCAAAAACACTCAAATATGCATCAAAATACTTAAAATATCTTAAAGGTGTGTTTTATATGTTTCAAATGCAAAATATGCAAAAACAGATGAAAAACGTACAAAGTTTGCATAATTGGCAGTTTCAGTCCCTCAAGTTTCATAAATTAGCAAAACTAGTCCCTGAAGGTTTCAAATAGAATAAAAGTCAACTTAAGTCCTTGGGAAACCAAAAATGTTCACAAAACATCCCTGGATAAAAGTTTACACAAACTGGCAACTTTTACCCCTCAAGTTACAAAATTGGCAAAATTAGTCCCTGGGTATTAAAAATAGAATTTTATCACAAATTACCGTTGTACTATTCATAACTTACAAATTGGAACAATTTTGATAACTTTTGGTAATTTACACTTTCACCCCCTCAAAATCCAAAAATTACACAAATGGTCCTTATAAGTTTTAAAATGCTAAATTATACAATTTTGGTCCTTGTGTTAATGTTTGTTGCAGGTTTGGTCCCTCTAAAGATGTTTGGAAAGTTGGCAAAGTCAGCCCCTCAATTTTGGCAGATTTACACAATTGGTCCTTGGACTTTGTTAACACTAAAAACCAAACCGGATCCTTAATATTAAACCAAAACAAACCCAAGCCCAATCCCACTCCTTTGGCCCAAAAACACAAAACCAGTCCACCCTTTTTTATATACCAGGGTTTGACCCTGGTCAAACCTCCAAACCCGCCAACACTATTCACTCTCCCTCTCCATACCACTGACTCACCAAACCACTCTCCACCTCTCTGGTTTCACCACCACTTGCCACCCTACTACTCTCACCTTGTCCCCTCCACCTCCACATCAATCCAATCACCATTAATTGGCCAGGAAATCCTCACACGCTACCAAAGGACTTTTGGCGCCAAAAATCGTTTAAATGGCTAGGATTACTTCTGCACATCCAAGGGTCAAGATTAGTGATGGGATTTTATGAGTGGGCACCAAGGATTTCAAAGAGTATAAAAAGAGAAGCTGGAGCAGAAGAATAAGTACCTTTTGGAATAGCCTAGGTCACGTAGTTAATTAATCTTTACTGTTTTCTTTAATTATTGTCATTTACAAGTTTTTATTAGTGTAATGGATCTCAAAGTAGTGTAATGGAACCTTAATTCTCAGTATTAATACAAGTTTCTTTTATAATTCATGTTTTTCATAATTCCTTTAATTTTCATGTCATTTACAATTTCATGTTTGATTATTATTGTTAATGGACTCTTTAGGTCACATAAGCTCCTGACAAAGCTAATGAAAGCTTTTAGAAACATTAATTCAGTATTAGTCTTTACAACCAAAAATCATAAAAAAATAGAGAAAAAAAGAAAATAATTCAAAAATTCATGTGTTCATGGAGATGCAAGCTGGAGCAGGGTAAATTCTTGATGGCCCTTGGTTTAGTAGCTTCATGGGAAGCTGTAGGATAGATAGTGTTCATTTGTACCATGGTTTGCAGCCTTACTCATTTGTAAGCTTCATTTTACCATTTTGCATTTTACCTTTCTGTTTACTTTGTTGTCTTAATTTTCATGTTTCTGTGTTATTTGGATGTTAGTTAATCACTTTCTAGTGTTATTTTTGGTTGTTATGCTTTGAAATATGATTGTGCTTTGAATTCTATTTTGACTGTCCATTTGCCTCATTCTTGAATCTCCTAGGTTTAAATGTGATTAAACACCATGTTTACACTAAATAAGGGTTTACTGTGCTTAGTATAATCCCTGGAAAGGATTGGTTAGGTTTATACAGTTAGGTAGTATGAAATCTTAATTATGTCTCAATTTTACCATTTTCTTAGATTTTGCATTTTCCTGTTCTTGTTGTGTATCTGTCTTAATTTCTTCTTTTCTGTGTTTATTTGATGTATGTTCATGATTATCTAGTGTAATCTTTAGGTATTATGTTTTGGATTTGGATTATGGTTTGAATTCTCATCTAACTGTCTATATGTGCATTTTTGATAATCATAGGGTCAAGCTTGTGTGACTACTTATTTGACCTAAAAATGACCCACTTTAACATCCTGGATCACTGGATTGGATTTGGTATGTTTATGCAGTAAGTTGCTTTGAAAATCATGGTTTGAGTCTATTTAAGGTGTGTTTGGTATTACTAATTCATGGATGTTTGAATAAGCCTAAGTTGTTATTTTTGGTTGCTATATGATACTCTAAGTTCTTTGAGGTCAGACAAACCATCAAACCTATTTAGTATTTATATAAAAGTCAAAATTTACAATTTGAATCACTAATTTGATCACTGTGATGATTTAACTGTCCAAATCCACCATATGTGTTTGAATGTTGTTTAGATTTGTTAGTTTCATGTTCTCATGGTCTAATATGTCATATGTGTTCTTTAAATTCAGATCAAAGTTGATCAAAGTCAACTTTGATCATAAAATAGAAAAAGTTAAATGTTAGTTTTTCAGGTTTTTGAATAAATGTCTGATTTTAGTGTGATCTTGTTATTTAGTTTTAGAACTTGTGCTTGTAGTATGATTTAGTTTGATTGCTTATCTGTCTGTATAATTTTTGTTAATTTTTACTTTTCATGTTTCATAGCTTAAATTAGTGCTTAATCATGCTTATTTTTGCCCTGTGTCACTAGTGGTCTGTCATGTTCATGAGCTTGTACAAGTCTCATGACTTGACCCCACTTAGTGAACTTGGCTTCTTTGTGATGCCTTTGTGGCATTGTTATTATATGTTAGCTTATTTGTCTATTTCTAGCTTATTTAGATAACTTAAACCTACACACCTTTTTGTTCACCTTACTCCCTTCACTGAAGCAAACAGTGAAGGTGAGTACTTATTCATAAGCCCATAAAAAGTTCCTCACTAAGTTTGAACTTGTGAGCTTTGGCTTTTCACAAAGCCTAGTAACCAAACTCAATGTCTCAGTGCTTGTTGAGCTCTTATGAGCTTATTAGATAAGTAGAATAGAAGCTTGTTGTTTGCCCACTCACAACATACCTCTGAGTCATCAGGGTATTACACCATTTCCACAAGCCTCTCACCAGCTCATTAGTGATCACAAGCCTGTGTGGCTTGGCTTTTTAGGAAGCCTAGCAACCCAGCTTCATGATCCTGCACTTAAATTTAACCTTGTAGCTTATTTACTAGGGCTGCAAGTTGCTTAGACTTATCACCACTAGAAAAGCCATGTTGAATCCTCAGTATGCTTAACCAAACCTAGCTTATTTCATAAGCTCACAAAAAGCTCACCTGTTGGATCTAGCTTATGTGGTTTAGCTTTTTGGGAAGCTTAACCACCATACTATAAGATCCAGTGCTTAATTTCACCATTGTAGCTTATTTAATAGGGCTGCAATGAGCTTTTTGTTTGTCCCATTTCCTGTGTACTTAGCTTATATCACAATTCTTAGGAAATGGAGGATTTTCATAAGCTTCCCAAAAGTTCATCAGTGGACCCCACTTGATGAACTTTAGCTTTTTGAAAAGCCAAACACCTCAGCTTGATACTCCAATTCTTAGTTTGGTCTTTTCAGCTTGTTCACTAAGCTTATTTTGCCTCTCTAAATAGTTGCAGGGGGTGTTTGGGACTGCATGTACCTGAAACAGCTTATTTGCTTGTATGAGCTTATTGGCTTTTATCCAGTGCACATGCTTGTATATTCTTACCTATTATACCTGTACATATATACACATACTTTTGTTTCACCCTTTATAGCTTTTTCAAGCTTATTATGAGCTTATGACTTCACTGTGAGCCCCAAAGGCTTAACTGAATAAGTCATAAGCCCATAATTTGCTCATTTCTTAGTTTTAAACTTTCATTTTTGCTAAATTTATATATTATCTGTATATATATAGTTCTATAAAAAGAAAAAGCCATAAGCCCTCTAAATAGAGGCTATCACTTAGCCTTAAAAGGTGTTTTTGGCTCATTTCTTGTAAATTTAGTACTTGTAAATTACACATAATATATAAATATACAGATAATATATAGAACTATATATATACAGTTTTTGGCTCATCTCTAATAATAATTACATAAGTACTTGTAAAAATCATTTTAATTCATAATTAATTTTCTTATATTATTAGGATCACAAAAATATAAATTTCACATTTGTGGGACTTGTATTGATCAGTTTTCAGTTTTATTTTAGTACGTAGACGTTTAATTTAATTTAAACGTACATTTTATTTACTTTTCACATTTTTAGATTTTTAGGTTTTCTTAATATTTAAATAAGTTTGTAATTATAAAATAAATATTTTAAGTTTGTTTAATTTGCATTTATGCCGTTAAGGCATGCAAATTCCCTCTATGGGAAAGTTTTGCTTTATTCGCTACGTTTACGTTTATTTAAACTTAAATGTACGTTTGTAAATATCATTTATTTTAGGGTTTCTGATTGTACGTTTCTTAAACGAAGTAGCTGTGACAGAGCTATTACTATTCACATTCCAGTGTTAGTCATTCAGATTCCCATTTTCTATATACATATTATTTCAACATTACAAGTCATGGTACTATCACGTTCACACCTCGTTGGGACATAACGACCCGGGGATGTACTTTTCTGTACTCACGTACTTTTCTGTACTTAAGACCCACGGATTAACTTTGCTAGTTCCTCCCAGGCTCCATTTAGATATTACGGTTAACCGTTAACAAGCGGTTGGCTTGTGTGATAAATAAGTGACGGTTCGGGAGGAGTCAAAATTTGGCAATCGACCATAGACCATCATTATCTGAACCCGAACTCATTATGCCATGTTGTTGATTTTGCATGTGTGATGCTGCTATCTGTTGTTGCTGCTCTCTGCTATCTGTTGTTGCTGAACCCGAACTCATTAATCTTACCTGAATAGGAGATGGGCTCATGTTGTTCCAAGGAGCTGGAACAAAAATGGATCTTGTAAGCTGTGTTGCAAAACTTGGATGCAGTCGGTTAGGGTTTCTTCCAATATCAAGTGGCTCTTGTTTTAAATTGTGTCTTATTCCTTGCTGCCCTGTATTTGGATCACAAATCGCATCAAGCATCTAGTAACGATGTTGCTTTTGTGTGGGAACATTAGCATTAGGATGCTGAACCACTCCCCCAGTTGACTGCTGCTGTACGAGTGTGTTTTTCCATCGGGAGTCAGGTGCATTACTACTAACCATGTGTGATGATCCCATCTGTTGATTACCGTTAAAATCCAATGGATTTAAACGGTTCCTCTTATTTAAATTGGCCACAGAAGACGATTGGCCATCTTGGTGTCCCCTCTTATTATCAAAAGCAGACACAATCGACCATAGACCATCATTATCTGAACCCGAACTCATTATGCCATGTTGTTGATTTTGCATGTGTGATGCTGCTATCTGTTGTTGCTGCTCTCTGCTATCTGTTGTTGCTGAACCCGAACTCATTATTATCTGCATTGGCCATAGGGGGACAGTTACCATCTTGAAGTCCTCTCTTACTCTCAAAAGCATCCATAATTGACTGTATGCCATCATCGTCTAAGCTCAAACTCACGGTGCCTTGTGCAGAAAAAGCTCCTGGCACATTAGCGGCAGTTTGTGGTACGTTATATTGCATGTTTGATGCTGCTGTCTGTTGGTGTTGATTAACAACCTCAGCCAACGGGTTTGACCAATTTCTATTATCCATATTCGCCACAGAGGACAAGTGACCATCTTGGTTTCCCTTGTTGCCATCAAAAGGAATAATTGAGCTTATACCACCATTGTTTGCCAGCTGTTGTTGTTGATTGCCAAGATAAACCAATGAATTTGACCAACTCCTGCTATCAAAAGCAGACATGTGAGACCTTATACCATGATTTGCTGAAGGCAAACTCATGGAACGCGTAGAGGAAGCTCTCAATGCATTAAAGTTAGTCCCTGGAGTATTATCGGGAATTTCCAATGTCATCTGTTGGTGATTACCAATTAAAGCGAATGGATCTGACCAATTTCTGATATTTGAATTGGCCACAGAGGATGACTGGCGATCTTGGTTTCCCCACTTACAATCAAAAGCAGACATAATTGAACTCGAACTTGAAGCCCCTAGTGCATTATGAGATGCTATCTTTTGCTGTTGATTACCAACAAAATACAGCAGATTTAACCGATTTATATAATCTGAATTGGCCATAGAGGACGACTGACCATCTTGGTTTCCCCTTGCAGCTTCAAAAGCAGACATAATAGAGTTTATGCCATCATTGCCTGAACTCAAATTCACCATGGCATTAGAAGAAGCTCCGGGTGCATTTAATGCAGTCCCCGGTGCATGACTTTGCATGTGAGACACCCATGGAAACGTTGGAATGGAGGTATCTCGTGCATGGTTTATTGGACTTGGGACAGTCGTATTGCACTGGCCAACATTTTGAGTAGCCAGATTCCCAACAACACTAGGTTGATCCATCATCGGTTTCGAGTCATCCGTCCCCAAATTTGATTTTTCTGGTACAGACATCTGCCTCAGCCTCTTCCGTCGCATAGCACGAAAATTGAGATTTAGCTGCAAGAAATTTCAAAAACAGAAGTTAAAAGAGAACATGGTAAACAATTAAGACACTTTCAAAACTTACATTTACAGTAGTCGGCTTCTTACAAAGTCTGTCAAAGTTAGGATAGGGGTGCAGATCAATCTTTGGGTATAGGGCTAATAAAATCTTGGCCTCGGCTTCCTACATTCCAGTTGCACAAAATGTCAGATTCTCGTATATTTCTGTCCATTAAATAGAATAGTATTACATACTTACCAGTAATTCGCCATATGCCCAATCCCTTTTAATAATCTCAGGGATATCCCTCACAATGCTATCTACCGACATCTTAAGAGATATTCTCCTAATAGAAGGAGTAGCAGCTATAGAAGGACCACTAATAGATACTCCTGGTTCAGAAGAATCCTTCCGCCAGTCACGCACCTGCAATAAATCACATTTTTCAGAACTAAGAAATGACGTGGTCTTCATGCTTATAAAAAAATGACATGGCCTTTTCTAACTTGTTACTCCATAGTATTAGCTGATATATAATTGTTAACTATGTATGTCAAACATGCATTTATGAATTCACAATTTTAGGACTGGTTCGTAAATGCAATAACTTTTATGTAAATATTCATTTCCAAAATGACATTATCAAATGTGAAGCTTCAGTTCTGAACTTACCTCACACGCAACTTTCCCATTTTTGTATTTGCAAGGTATATCATCAAAGAAATTTGCTGGAACTCGGCAACACTCAATCGCCTACAAGTACAAGATCGCAGTAGTTAATACAAGGACCATTGAAGCATACATGACACAATAAAAAACGAAATTTAATTTTAACTAGGAACATTTCAGTGACGAGATACAAAATCTATCTGATGAAGTTACGTATACGTCAACTAGATAATAAATACTTACTGCGAACAGACTTTGAGATTCCCTATCATATGGGTGCAAAAGCTTCCGATCATACTTTGAGGCAATGTGATACGCAGCGTTACTCTATAAAATTATGTGCAGAAACAAGTTAGTGACGAATGGCATGTACTATCACATTCATTCCATTTCTAAAACCACTTTTTATTGTCGTTTTGATACACAGACAGAAAGCTAAAACGCAACAAACCTCATAAGACTTGTCAATTGTATATCCTTCCGAGAAGATGTTTACAATGAATGATACATCTGAATCTAATAACCATAAAACCGAATGTTAATTAATTAGAAACATAACGTACTACTAACAACTTCAAACAGATGACGTAAGTAAACATTTCAGCCAAAATTAAAATACCTGAAATTTCATCAATGTCGTCATCATCATCATCATCATCATCATCATCCTCGGTGAGATCAACAACCTATACATAAAACAGTATTCGTTGTCAAACAAAACGTCACAGTTTGTTAATATATAGAAGCTGTTAATAGTATCTACATGCATTATGTTCATAAACGCACATATAGGGCTATTAGAATCAGTTAAATCCTAGAGATCGACTAAAATCTGAAATAAATTACTTCTGATCTAAATGATATCTTCCGTCTAGATTTAAGGTTTAAAGCGGATTAAATTCCTTAAATTCTCAATTACATATTGGTACATTATAAGCATATCTCCAAATATAAATTTCGACAAACTCATGTTCAATCAATTCATCAACATTTCACGCATCACATAAACTCAAACATCATCCATTTATATATATATGTAAATATATATATATATATATATATATATATATATATATATATATATATATATATATATATATATATATATATATATATATATATATATATATTTTGTGAAATTGTTTTTCACATGTGACGAAAAAAAAGTTTTCGGAAATTTTTTTTTCAAAGATTTCTCTTTTCACATGTGAAATTTTTGTTTCACATGTGTCGAAAAATATTCGAAATTTTTTTAAATATTTTTTGAATTTTTTTTTGAAATTTTCAAAAATATTGGTTAACTAATATTAGCTATTAGATTAAATTTAAAAATAAAATAAAATGAGTGGCTAGGATCACTTCTCAACAAATATGACTTATATATATATATATATATATATATATATATATATATATATATATATATATATATATATATATATAAGAGGTCATTCATGTGAGAAATTTAATTTGTGTGAGAACGCGAGAACTTATCCTAACCACTCATTTTATCCTCCTTAAAATTTGATCTAATGGCTAATAATAGCTAATTTTTTTTTTTTTTTTGAAAAATTTCAAAAGATTTTCAAAAAAAATTCGAAAAATTTTCAAAAAATTTTTGAAAATTTTTTTGAAAAATTTTCGAATTTTTTTTCTTCATATGTGACGAAATTTTTTTTTCACATGTGACGAAATTTTTTTTTTCACATGTGATGAAAAAAAAATTCACATGCGACGAATTTTTTTTCACATGTGACGATTTTTTTTCAGACGTTACAAAAAATTTCGTGAAAATTTTCAAATTTTTTTTCACATGTGACGAAAAAAATTTTGGAAAAAAGTTTTCGAAAAAAAAAAATTCGAAAAAAACAAATTTTTGAAAAAAAAATTCGAAAAAATTTTTTTCGAAAGAAAAAATTCAAAAAATTTTTTTTGAAAATTTTTTTTTGAAATTTTTCAAAAAAATACGTACTGTAACATCAAAATAGCTTATACACATTCAACAATTTCAACCAGCTTATAGTTTATACATCAAAACAATCAAACCGATAACATTTACCTAAATAAACTCACATAGCTTTAAACACAAATAATAATAATAATAATAATAATAATAATAATAATAATAATAATAATAATAATAATAATAATAATAATAATAATAATAATAATAATAATAATAATAATAATAATAATAATAATAATAATAATAATAATAATAATAAATAAAAATAAATAAGTAAATGATAATACTAAAATAAATGATTGTGAGCCTTAAAATTTATGCATAATCTTTTTTCAAAAAACTGACCAAAATTTTTAAACAAAATTATAATAATAAATAAAATAAAATAAAAATAAAATAAATTAAATAAATGATTATGAGCCCTAGAATTTATGCATAATTTTTTTTTTTCTTTTTTTCTTTTATAAAACCAATAAAACAATGACACACAATTTTAGTCATACTCTTAACCCTAAAAAAATGTATGCTTAAATTTATGCATACAGTGACACTCAGTTTTAAACATAAATTAGTCATTCAGCTAATCATTTCTCAATTATTTAATACAAAACGGTTACATGCGCTTAAAAATTAACTCAAGCAATCGGATATAAAATTTATGACAAATATTAATTAAAAAATGATCATGATTCTCTATATAAGTATAAGTATATATATACCGATCGTTTTTTTGAATAACTAACATCATTTTGGACACGCGAAAGTTGTTGTTGATAATTAACAGTAGGAGCGTCAACTTCATTATCTACGTAAACTAACGACGGATTAGGTTTAGGTTTCGGAGGGAAACGAGTTCCTCTCTTCGAAACCTTGAACGAAACTTTCTTCATAACGATGCTTTTTTTTTTCTTTTTTTTTTGGTTCTGATTGATTTTATTTTCAATACTTGATGGATGAAAACGGTGTAGATTGTGGTGGTGGTGGTTACAACAGCATTACGATGGTAGCACCTTTAGAGAGAATTTGGGGTTTTTTGGAAGCTGGTAATTAAGAGATTGAGTGTGTGTTTTTGTGTTGGTGTGTGACTTTTGCTTGAATTGTTCATGAGTGAGTGTCTATATATACTCAAGAGGTGAGTTATTTTATAAACTAAGTTTTTGTTATAAACTGAGGGACAAATCTCCACCATCCATCTAGTTTGATCTAATGGTGGGGATTAACCTAAGATTTAGTAAGACAACCTAAGTCCATGTTTTTTTTCTTGTCATTTTTGTCTATCTTATTTATTCATTATTTTTCCTTTTTTTTTTTTTAACTTCACGTTTTTTTCCCTTTAATTCAAGTGTTTTTTTTTTTTTTTATTCTTTTTTGCGTTTTTTTATGTTTTTTTCGTTTTTCATACATATTCGTCGGTTTTTTACGTTTTCGTCAGTTTTCTTACGTTTTTGTTCGTTTTCATACATTTTTGTCCGTTTTCATACATTTTCGTCTGTTTTCTTACGTTTTCGCTCGTTTTCATACGTTTTCGTCTGTTTTCTTACGTTTTCACCCGTTTTTATACGTTTCGTCCATTTTAATACGTTTTCGTCCGTTTTTATACGTTTTCGTCTGTTTTTATATGTTTTCGTCCGTTTTCGTACGTTTGTATACGTTTTCATCCGTTTTTGTCTGTTTTTGACCGTTTTTGTCCGTTTTCATATGTTTTCAGGCCTTTTTGTCCGTTTTCATACGTTTTCGTCAGTTTTTTTAGGTATTCGACTGTTTTCAGACATTTTCGTCTACTTTTATACGTTTTCGTCTATTTTTATACGTCTTCCTTCGTTTTTTGTCCGTTTTCGTACATTTTCGTCCGTTTTATACGATTTTGTCCGTTTTTATATGTTTCCATCCTTTTTTATACGTTTTTGTCTATTTACATACGTTTTCATCTGTTTTCGTCCGTTTTCATACGTTTTCGTCCGTTTTCAGATGTTTTCGTCCGTTTTCAGACGTTTTCGTCCATTTTTATACATCATTGTCCGTTTTCAAACATTTTCGTCTGTTTTCGTACGTATTCGTCCGTTTTCTTACGTTTTCATCTATTTTCATATGTTTTCGTCCATTTCTAAATGTTTTCCGCCATTTTTAGATGTTTTCATACGTTTCTGAATACAAAGTATTATTCTTTGTTACTCAGAATATCACAAGTGATACTCTGAATATTACAAGTGATTTTCAACTCATGTTTTGTAATATGAAAATCACTTGTGATAATCAGAAAATCACAAGTGATATTCAGAAAATCACAAGTGATATTCTAAATATCACAAGTGATATTCTAAATATCACAAGTGATTTTCAACTAATGATTTATAACATAAAAGTCACAAGTGATATTCTAAATATTACAAGTGATTTTCAACTAATGTTTTGTAACATGAACATCACTTGTAATTTTCTAAATATCATTTGTGATATTCTGAATATCACTTGTGATTTTAATGTTACAATGCATTAATTGAATATCACTTGTGATATTTAAAATATCACAAGTGATATTCTGAATATCACAAGTGATAAATATCACAAGTGATATTCAGTCAGAAAATTACAAATGATATTCAGAATATTACAAGTGATTTTCACGTTTTTTTAATTCACTTTTTTTTTAATTCACGTTTTTTTCACTTTCATACGTTTTGGTTCGTTTTCATACGTTTTTGAATATCACAATTGATATTCAGAATATCACTTGTAATTTTCTGAATATCACTAATAATATTATGAATATCTATCACTTGTGAATATCACAAGTGATATTCTGAATATCACAAGTGATATTCTGAATATCACAGAATATCACTTGCGATATTCTGAAACGTATGAAAACATATGAGAATGGCCAAAAACACAGAATATCAATTGTGGTACTCAATATATCACTTGTGATATTCAGATAATCACTTGTGATATTCCGAATTTCACTTGTAATATTTAGTATATCACTGGGGTGATATTCTGAATATCATAAAATATCACTTGTGATATTCTGAAACGTATGAAAACGTCTGAGAATGGCCAAAGATATTGAAAAATGGACAAAAACGAATGAAAACGACGAGAATATAAGAAAACGGAAGAACATTTATTAAAACGGAAGAAAATATATGAAAGCATAAAAACACGTATGAAAAAGGAAGAAAACGTATGAAAAATAGGACAAAAACGAAAGAAAACCGATGAAAATGGACGAAAACGCAAGAAAACAGATGAAAACGCAAGAAAACGGATGAATAAGTATGAGACAGACAAAAACACATGAAAGCGTAAAAAAAAGTCTAAAAACGGATGAAAATATATGAAAAATAGGACGAAAACGAAAGAAAACGGACGAAAACGCAAGAAAACGGATGAATAATTATGAAACGGACAAAAACACATGAAAGCGTAAAAACACGTCTAAAAACGGATGAAAACGTATGAAAAATGGACGAAAACGGATAAAAACGAATGAAAATGGACTAAAACGTGTATAAACGTAAGAAAACTGACGAAAACGAATTAAAACGTCTGAAAACGGACGAGAACGTGTATAAACGTATGAAAACGGACGAAAACGTAAGAAAGTGAAAAAAACTTGAATTAAAATAAAAACGTGAATTTAAAAAAAATACACGTGAATTAAAAAAACGTGGTTTTTTTTTTAAAAAAGAAAAAAAGTAAATTAAAAAAATGTTTATTAAAAAAAAGCTTGAAAAAAGGAAAAAAAAACATGAATAGAAAAAGGAGGGACCAAGAAAAAAGAAAAAGAAACAAACCTTGACTAGAAAACAAAAAAGACAAAAAAAAAAGCCACGTAAAGGGCTAAAAAAGACAAAAAATAAATAAAGAAAAAAAAAGAAAAGAAAAAAGAAGTCAATAAAAATAAAGAGAAAAAGACAAGAAAAAAACATGGACTTAGGGGGGTGGCAACGTAGTCGGTAAAGGCTCGGCATCACACGGCATGAATCGGCATCCCCATTGCCATGGGTTCGGCATGGAGGATTCGGCATACCATTCGGTATGTTTTACCGAATCGGTAAAACAAGAGGCAATAAATGTTTTTGACCGTTAGCCCCAAAAATTGTGTTACAATGTTGAGGCATGGTTAGGCATCACATTGCCACTAAAAATAGGTATTGAGGCATGGTTAGATATGAAATGTGTTGGCATCATTTTATTGGTTAATTAAATTTTACCTTGAGGCATGCTTAGGCAACATTGCCACCCCCCCTTTGGTTTCCATATTAAATCTTAGGTTAATCCCCACCATTAGATCAAACTAGATGGATGGTGGGGATTTGTCCCTCAGTATATAACAAAAACTTAGTTCACAAATGAACTTTTCTCATATACTCAATCTTCATACCATTTTTTTCTTTTATTTATTACTTCATGAGATGTCATATTAATTGATGGATTGTTCTTTTTGTTTTCTTCTATTTTTATCAACTAGCAGGGTCCCCGTGCGATGTAGCTGCGGGCACCTTGTAATTTAATTTTTTCGGCTGATAATTTATTTTATTTGTACGGTTTTTGGCAATAGTTTTACTGATTAGTTTTTTATGGCAAAAGTTTAATGAAATTTTGCTTAGTTTGTATTATTATTATTATTATTATTATTATTATTATTATTATTATTATTATTATTATTATTATTATTATTATTATTATTATTATTATTATTATTATTATTATTATTATTATTATTACTATTATTATTATTATTATTATTATTATTATTATTATTTTAGTAGTTTGCTTGGTTTGTACAATATGTGAACATATTTTAGTTTACTATGTTCTTTTTGACAATAAATTTACGGATATAAAAAATTTCGTTTAGCTCGTGTCCGTTCGGGCTCGAGCCTGTTGGCTCGTGTCCGTTCGAGCTCGAGCCCGTTTGACCCGTGCTTGTTCGGGCTCGAGCCCATTGCCCGTTTGGGCTTGAATATTTGTATAATATGCTTTATTATTTGTATTAGTGACATTTAATGCAGGAATTGTGTTTAAGTTGGTTGTACAATATGCTTGATAATTTGTATTTATTATGTAAGGGGTGTTTTAATAAGTGCATTAATTGTATTTATTGAACAGTTAATTAATTGTATTTAATTTATATAATGATTTATTTATTGTATTTAATGTTAGTATTAATTGTATGCTGGAACTAAATATAAGGGGAATTTTTATAAGTAGCATTTATGTTTAAATCACTTGTACTTTAAGCTTATTAACTTGTAAGGCTTAATTTTAAGTATTCTAATATTAGAATGTCTTCCTCTATTATAATATAGTATGATTATTTGTATTAATGACATTTAATGCAGGAATTGTGTTTAAGTTGGTTGTACAATATGCTTGATAATTTGTATTTATTATGTAAGGGGTGTTTTAATAAGTGCATTAATTGTATTTATTAACCAGTTAATTAATTGTATTTAATGTATATAATGATTTATTTATTGTATTTAATGTTAGTATTAATTGTATGCTGGAATTAAATATAAGGGAAATTTCTATAAGTAGCATTTGTGTTTAAATCACTTGTACTTTAAGCTTATTAACTTGTAAGGCTTAATTTTAAGTATTGTAATATTAGAAGGTCTTCCTCCATAATAATATAGTATGATAGTACATAAATATCCGTTATTTAATAGCGGTAAATATCCATTCTTTTTTGTTTTTTTCTATTTTTATTATATTAATTGATGGATTGTTCTTTTTGTTTTTTTTTCTATTTCTATCAATATTACACAAATATCCATTATGTAATGGCGGTAAATAATTATACTTGTTAACTTGTGGTTTTTATGTGATCTTCGATGTAACACTTAAAAGTTCAATTTGTATTCATTGAGAGAAGAAAAGTGATAAAACTTTTAGGATTAAAATTATTTAAACTATTAATTTAATGTTAGATGTTGTTCCATTTTTAATCAGGGTATATTAGTAATAACTAAACTTTACTCATTTTTAATTTTTTAAGTTTAAAACTTTTAGGATTAATATTATTTAAACTATTAATTTAATAGAGATCAATTGTCCCATCTCTACCGAATTACATTTTTTATTTTCATTTTTTCGAGACACTATGAGAAAAGTGATACATAATCATCTAAATTTTGTTTTAGTCTTTTAAAAATATTTTGATAGGTTAAAGTTTGAATATGTCCATATAAATGTGTAGACATTTAATGTTTTAAAAAAAAACAAAAAAAAACATACACACACGCAAAAACAAAACAAAAACACAAAAAAAAAAAAAAAAAAAAAAAAAACAAAACAAAAACAAAAACAAAGAAAAAAAACACTTTTTAGTATGTTTTTATTGAAAAAGTAGTACCACTTTTAAACAAAAAAAATGGAACTTTTCAACTAAATGTGATGATCACATCTTTTGAGCAAAAATTTAGATAAACATAATTTAAAATTATGCTTTTTATTTACTTTCTACATTTTACATATATGTGCAGGTTGACACTCAATACAATCTATTGATTGTCAAATAAATGTATGTATAGCTAGTACACAACATTTGATAAATTTATACACTTATGGTCTTTCTAATTTAATTGTTAAACTTCTAATTTGGGGTTGTTTTAGTTGTGTTTGTTCATTATTGAATATGAAAAAGAAACAATTAATTTTACCATAATACTCATACTCGATTTATTTATTTATTTTACAAAATTTAAATAATGAATTAAAAAATTAGCCAAGACCAAAACTATTGATATGCAAAAAATAATTATATTTTTCTTAATGTGTTTTTTTCCTATGAATAATTGTTATAATACGAAAAAGTATAATATACTTCCTCCATCTCAAAATTATTATCTACGGACAAAAAAATATGCAGTTTAATAAAAAAAACATAATCATTACAACTTTCTTTTTCTTGCTTTTTGCAGAATAACCGTTTTACTCTTAACTAATTAATTTAAAGCTTCTTTAATGTTTGTAATAATAACCTCAAGTGTGGATAATATGATAAACTCGAACTAAATTTTATATCTATTTTTGGAACTGGACAATTAATTTAAGACAACTCAAAATAAAAATATGGACAATAAATATAGGATGGTGGAAATAATAAATATCGTATAGCATAATAAAATATATGTAATATAATATGGACAATAAATATAGGATGGCGGAAATAATAAATATCATATAGCGTAATAAAATATATGTAATATACTATTGATGTAATACAACATAAATATTGTAATAAATTTATTATATAACGAGGCAGGCAAAACCCGTGCTACGCACGGGCTGAGAATCTAATTGTTAATCGTGTATTCTTTCTGTATATTGACAAGTGTATACTTAAGTATTGTTGTATGAAATGTTTTAACTTTCTTGTATAAAAATTTAAAAATGTTTGATATTGTTTTGGTTTTGTGGTGTTGTATTTTATAAATGAGCTTTTGGTTATTAAATTGTTATGGCTTTGTTTCTGTTGGCCTATTACTTATTTGCATGATAAAAAAAAATGGCTTTATTTTTTTGGTCTATTACTTAGCCCTACAATACTTGTCCATTAGATGGTTTTTGCATGGTAATATGAAGCACACAAGGTCTATCTAATTGGTCATACTTTAATGTACGTTAAATATTTTCTTTAGTAAGTTTATAAGTTAAAGTTTGTGTAATAATTTATATATAATAATGCAACATAAACTGTATAAAAATCGTTCCAAACCTTTTTAGCTTCATCTCATTTTATTGTACAACTAATTTATTGAAAATTAACATTGAAGTCTAACTAATATTAATAAATTTTATCAATAAACTCAATTCTAAATAGCTAACCAAATGAATATTAATTAACACACTATTAATAATTCCTAAAATCTTTGGACTACACTATTATGTCTTAAACTCAATTTTTTTAATTTACAAATGGGTTCGAGCAAAAATTATATACTTTTTCTCTTATATTCATTATTCGAGTTGCATGCTTACATAAACTAATCACTCTAAAAAGTATCATTTAACCATTTAAATGTTGCTTTACATACATGCTCGTGCACATTTTCTTGAATCAATTCGCACATGTGAGCTACATCAATAGAAAATACACATAAATTACTTATATATAAAAATGCATTAACATAATACATATATCTATATATATTGCATTAGGTTAAATCATCAATTATTCTTGCAACCCTTTCAACTTCATCTAAATCCATAACCGACTTTTAATTCTACACTAATTACTAAATATCATGTGGTCAATTCCGGCAAGCCTTGCACTTCCATCTCGTTGTTGTATATACTTCACATTAAATGCACCGGTTTTGTTTTGCGATAAAAGTTTGAACTTTTGCTTATGTTTAAAACTCAAATTATGTATTTTTTCCTTTCTATTCATTACTCAATGTGATATTTTTAATATGTCGTATTTTGTTATTATGGCAAACTCATTTAATGGACGTAAATATTGGTTTGTCACTAATGATTTTACATATAGAAAAAGAAAACATTGCGTGGACCTTCTTCTTTTCAATAATAATTCAATTGCACACGATAAATTCATTATAATATTTCTCAAAGAGCATTCGAAAGCAACTACTTACATAAACTAATCACGCTAAAAAGTATCATTTAACCATATAAATGTTGCTTTACATACATGCTCGTCCACATTCTCATGAATCAATTCGCACATGTGAGCTACATCAATAAAAAACGCACATAAATTACTTGTATATAAAAATGCATTAACATAATACATATATCTATACATATGCTTATTTATAAAAATCACCTAAATATGTAAGAAATAAAGAAAATAGTTGGTATCCCAGTCTTTGGTTCCATTTATCTGAGCATGCATTATCTTGTGTGATTTTCATTGTACCTGCGTATGATAACTAAATTAAGAAGAAAAAAAAAATACCGAGTTAATTGCAAAGATCTAAAAGATGTGTGACTCATCTCCAAAATGTTGCAAAAGAGAATTTACAAACCGCTACCAACAATTAAAGATCTAAAAGATGTGTGAATCGTCTTCAACTGTGTACATACTAAATGTGATTTTGGCCGGTTTATATAGGCATGAATTAGGTTAAATCATTAATTATTCTTGCAACCTTTCGCAACCCTTGCACTTCATCTAACCGACTTTTAATTCTATACTAAATACCATGTGATCAATTCGGGCAACCCTTGCACTTCATCTCCTTTCATGATTGTATAGTTATTATGAGGCTGTATTGAATTCCGAGCATTAGCTAGCTTGTACCCTATGCAATCATGACATCTCCACATTAAATTTAGGGACTGAATCTTATAGTATTATAGATACGTTGTAGCTTTTATTGTCCTTATCCTTTGTCCCAACATCTATACAATTAATTTCCCTTAATAATAATAATCTATACATCTTATAAAGCATTTATAGCATGTTGAAAATATTGATAATTAGAGCATAGTTGAAAGAAATGTAGTTCCATTTTATTTATGTAAAATATACTACATCCGTCTTATATTAATTGTCCAATTTGACTTTTTTAACTCTTTCTTTTTTAACTTTGACCTTAAATATTTTTGTTTGTGTTATATAATATTTGACGAAAATTATACCAATGAAACTACATTTAAAACACAATCCATTCATATATTTTGCATCAAGTATTATATAACACAAACAAAAATAATTAAGGTCAAAGTTGAAAACAAAAGACAATAAAAAGTCAAACTTTAGATAGTTAAATTGCGAGTCTACGAAACTGAATGAGAGAAGATGACCACACCGTATTTTTCTAGAATCTTGCAAAGAGGTTTTGTTCATAACCAGATCGTATAACCTTTTGATCACGAATAAGTAACTTTAGTAGTTGCACCATGACTAGTGCGCTTTCCTCTTGCAAAAGAACTTCAAAAGAGAGGCGCCTAATAAGCGATCATGGATTAAAGAAAGTATTATTCATTTGGTAAATGACTGCAAAGTCTTTGTTATATTACAATTTGTGATTTTAGAATTATGGATTTATAGATATGGGCTAGTAAATTATATATATATATGCTGGAAACATATCATTTTCCTTGAAAAAATCGACGAGAACTTAACTTGTTAGTTTATTATATGCAGTGTCCTAGTCACGTTATTTATTAATCTCGTCGTATATTCATATCGTCTTATATTGCCTTACACCATATACACACTTACAGAAGGAAAAACACATGCAGTCGAACCATATGTCATTCTTTTACCCACGATTTTCTCATGAATGGTAATTGAGGGCCTATGGAACCAGTAGTCGATGTTTGCAAGTAGACTTGGCTAAAGTTTCACTGTCTGATCATGGATTGTTTCAGTAGAAATGACCATCTGTTAAAAACTATTATTTGTAAACTTATATATAAGCAGTAAATTTAAGAATATCATTATTATTAGCATGTTATCCAAATCTTAAAAGGTGACTATATTTTGTTATTCAAGTTACATCTCTTTATCCGTAATGTTCACTTTTCTAGTGCTCAACAGTATTCGGTCTGTAGGTTAAGGACAAGGTTTTATTTTATGAACCAACTAGTTATAACGCCCGTGCACGCACGGGGTTTATTCTAATTTTTTTTTAATGTATTTTCATTTATTAAAAATCAAATAGTTTAATGTTTGTTTTTTGTTTTAGTTTGGGTTCAAGAGTCATTACGTGCTATCAAGAGTCATTATGTGCTATCAAACATCCATAATGTCCAAAACATAATATTAATTGTTAGATTTAAACAAAATCAACCTCAAAACCATGTCAGGTAAATAAAGTCAAATACTCCGTCCATAAAAAATATATACAAAATATTAATCGATATTAATATACAATAAAAAAAGTTATGTAAAAACTCGTGCATAAATAGGTATTATTATTATTATTATTATATTAATAATTAGTATAAAAACTTTTACATAATGCAATATGTATGAAAAGAATTGAGTTGACATTTATTGCACCGGTATAGGTAAGAAAATTTTAAGAACACATATCAATCCTCTTTCTCAAATAATCATTAGGTCAATTATACATAGAACTAATTTATTGTTAACACGGATAAAACATAATATATCTATACAGCTTATCTTTTAAAGTGAGGATACAAAAAGATACAAAATTGTTGAGATGCATAATTTGCTAAAATGAATCATATATGTTGATGCAAGGCCACCAAGAAAGGATGAAAGCTTGACAAAGATTCTTCGGCTGATGTTGATCATGTGTTCCTAGACTATTGAAGTGATGACAAAGTTTGCTGAAAAAGTGAAAAAGCAGTACACAAAACATCATGATAAACGCTCTATAACAGTTGACAACCATCATGAACCTTAAAAAATTTAATGACAAACATAGCAAGTCACCTACTAATCAAAATGTATATGCAAATCATAGTATATGAAGATGTAAATCGTTAAAATGTTTCAGCGGTATATGTCTTATAAGTAAAGAATTTTTTTAAACTAAATTCATGAAATATGAGCCAATAACCTATTTGTTCATTTATTTGTTCATATAAATAAAAAAGATGCTCATATCAGAAAAATATATTCTTATAAAAAAAACCTATAATTTAAAAGTATCATATGCGAGCATTTACCTTCCCTGGAGTATCTGGCATGGACCCGTAATTCATCTCCCATTTTAGAGATATATAATGAGAAGAGATAAAACTTCGGTAAGAATTTCGTTAATTTCTAAAATGATCGTATGAAGAGCTATCAGTAGCAATTTCAGTACTTTTATGATAGCTTTCCTGGCTGAGAATATGATGCGAGGGTGATTTTTCCTATATTTCATCAAAAAAGAGAAATGTAGATCATTTAAATAAGATTTATTTCACATAAGTTATCTGATGATCTTTCAACAAATTCATTTGTCACAAATCCGCCATAAAGGATATATTCTATGATGTAAATAAGTAGTATATTTTCTAACAAAATGACAACTCTTGATATATACAACGTGACTACGCGAGCAACTACCAGATAAAGCTTGCTTTGGGGGAACACTCTACACTTTTGAACATGTATTGATCCTAATTAAAAGGACACAGTCAAAGTGAAAGAGAAACATACCCGATCATCGAAATATGAAAATTCAATAGCTTAGTGGTTTGTTTAAAAAAGATATCAGTAAAAAAAAAGTTACAAAAATCTATAGTCTGCAAAAATGATTAACTGTGAAGTATTGAAATGGATATGCAACGGCAACTAAATGTATAATTAAAAGCATGTTGAGGCAAAGTAAATAGTT
>JARVZY010003120.1:0-87240 GCA_030686995.1 Artemisia argyi | reverse complement strand
GTAGGACTTGTTGACATATGTACAGGGGTAGGTGGTGGTAAGTCAGTAGAATCAGGTAAAGGTTCAGCAGTTGTAGCTGGCTCTTCCTCCATTACCACTGAAGGATTACCATCAGCAGCAACACCAGACGATGATGGATTACCATCATCAGCAGCATTAAGAGCAGGCATATTACCAGCATCATCACCCTCAGCTACATTGGCATTGCCTTGTGGCAACATAGCTTCCAACATTGGATGATGTTCCCCAGTATAATTAGTTTTCATTGAGGCAAACAACTTAGAACCTAGACTTTTAATAGGTACATGGGTTCTATCCACAGTGGTTATGTCTAAAATAATTTGTAAGAATCTAGGGTACATTAAGAACTTATGTTGTTCCTTATCTATATTTTCTAGCATATTATCAAAAATAAACCTAGAAAAATTATAAGTTTGACCCTTAGAAAGACAAACAATACCACAACCCAATTGCAGAGAGAACTGGTTCCATCCACCACACTTGTTGCTGATACATTGAAGCAACAGATGCACCAAATACCTCCACTTAGGACAAAATTGATTCGTGTGCCACTTGGATGTATCCATACTTTTATATCCAACATCTCTTAATCCAACAAGAATCTCTGCAGTGTTAGAATGATATATACCATTTTCATCATCCAACTGAAGCTTTGCCCTAATCAACCCTTCTGTCACCACATATTCTACACCATCAATTTCAGCCACAATCTCTGTATCAGACCTCTTAGTAGCAGATGCCCAAAATTGCTTCACCAAGGATTCACACACCAAATCGGGACTATGTGTCAAAGCATAGTGAATCTTTGACCTTTGTAGAAATTCCACCATTAAATCGAATTCTTCATGTCCCTTTGCCTTTCTCAGAATAGCATATTTGTTATGATCGCCCTTCAATTCAAGTTGAGCCATTCGAATGAACTTGAGTGAGATGGTTATGAATTACTCCAGAGAATAATAGGTTTATTTGGAGTGATAAATGAATAATTTTGATTCAGAAAAGATATACAAAGTGGGTTAAATTTGGAAGTTCCCCAATCGTGGTCAAAATTATCGGAACAAATTATTGACCAAGTCTGACAAGCAGTTCAAAACTTCCAATTTTGAATTTACCCTTCAGCAGAAATGAAAGTCAAATCTGCTGAAGCATAGTCAACCATCAGCAGAATCAACCAAAGGTAAAAATATCTTCGGTCAATATCTTGATTTTACTGTGCCACCCAACTCGCATTAAATATCGTAACTCCTAAAATTTGCTTATTTAATCAACCCCAAATCACACATCTCATTCATCAATTTACCCCAAATCATCTTTCAAACCCTAATTTTTCAATTAACCCCAAATCTCCATCAAAACCATGTCTTCACACCCAAAAAACTAAGATCCAAATTCCTCTTCTCCATCAGCAGAAGAAGATGTACCACCATATCCATGGGGGCTTGATGGTTCTGACTTTGAAAGAGCATTGGAGAATCGATGGGATGCACAAGAAAGACAATGGAATGCTCATTTGAAAGGTAAACCAAGCAATGTACCCGTTCCTGCTAAGAGAGAGCTTGTCTCTCCCTTCATCTATACCTCTGATGAAGACTCTTCAGAGGAAGAAAATGAAGATCCAACCTTTCTTCCTCCTTCCACACCAGAGAGATCCCAACCAAGATCTAGTAAGAGGGATGCATCTCTTCCAACATCACAAAATTTGGTGTTGGATCTTCCTGCTCCAGGACCTGGTCTTCCACATCAAGAACATATTGGACAGAGCAAGAAGACTGAGATCATACGTAAGGGAACGGAGAAGCTGAAGTAGATGATTGAGGAATGTAACCATGAAGCAAAGTTCTTGAGTATTCTCTTGACTTTAATTCATGAGCATCTTCCCAGTCTTCCTTCTCTTCTTCTTATATTTTCATCTTCAGCTTCATCATTGTACTTGTCATAGCCTCAAGTATTTTGTAATAAGTGATAGAAGCTAGTAGTACTAAATTAGCCAATTGTTTAGGAATGGTCATTGTATCTCAATTGTAACATTGAATGTAAGCTGTAACTTGTTTCTATTAATGAATGAAAAGATCTTATTTGAATTAATCCATTGTGTAAGACCTTCAGCATGTTTCAATTAATCAGTAGAAACCATGTTCAACACTTTGACCACATTCCATTGACATTTGCTCTTGGTGACATTTATCATGGGACTTTAATTCTCAGAACATCTGCAAAACACACATCAAACAAGCAAATACACCAAACATCTTGCACCACTGTTAGAGGGTTAGTGTTAAAAACTCAGAGATTATATACAAGTGATACAAAGTTTACAGTCATCATCCTCCCCTGAGGCATATGCCTCCCCTGAGGCTTATGCCTCCCCTTAAACTTTGCAGTTAAGGATTTAGCATTCCAATATGGACCACCAAATATTGAAACCTTGGTCCATCAAATGCCTTGGTTAACAAATCTGCCACATTTTCATCTGTGTGAATTTTGACCACTTTAACCAAATGTTTCTCATAAGCATCCCTTATAAAGTGGTGTCTGATTTCAATATGTTTGGTTCTATTATGAAAATCTGGATTTTTAACAATGCAAATGGTACTTTGATTGTCAATGAAAATTGTAGTATTCATGAAGTTATACCCATAATCCAGTAATTGATTCTGAATCCATAGAACCTGCCCACAACAATTGGCAGCAGCAACATACTCTGCTTCAGTAGTAGAGGTAGCAACTATGGTCTGTTTCTTGCATTGCCAAGAAATCAGTCTTCTTCCAAGAAATTGGCAACCTCCAGTTGTGGATCTTCTATCCAAATTGGCACCAGCATAGTCACTGTCACTATAAGCTGCTAGCTGAAATGGAGACTTTTTGGGATACCAAAGACCTAAGTGTGGTTGGCCTTTAAGATACTTAAAAATCTTCTTGACAGCATTCATATGAGAGGTAAGTGGAGTGACTTGGTGTCTTGAACATGCACTCACAGCAAATGTAATATCAGGTCTTGAGGCAGTCAAGTACATTAAAGAACCAATCATAGACCTATATAAATGAACATTCACAGGAAGATCAGGAGTAAGATTGTTCTTTGGTTTGGGAGCCTCATATGGAGTAGTGGCAGTCCTGACATTCTCCATGGCAAACTTGGACAACATATCTTTTACATATTTCTCCTGATGTATGAAAATACCATCAGGTTTTTGCTGAACTTGCAAACCCAGAAAGAAAGTGAGTTCTCCCATGGCACTCATCTGAAATTCACCCTTCATTAGATCTTCAAACTCTCTACACCATGCCTCTTTGGTTGAACCAAAGATAATATCATCCACATATACTTGCACAAGAATAATATCCCTTGAATCTTTCTTGAGGAATAGAGTCTTGTCAATGGCACCTCTTCTGTAACCATTCTTCAGCAGAAATGTGGAAAGTCTAGCATACCAAGCTCGTGGAGCTTGATGAAGTCCATAGAGAGCTTTAACAACCTTGTACACATACTCAGGATGATCAGGGTCTTCAAATCCCTTGGGTTGAGTCACATAAACCTCTTCTTCAATCTCACCATACAAGAAAGCACATTTAACATCCATCTGATAAAACATAAAGCCCATGTAAGAGGCATAGGCCAAAAAGATCCTTATAGCTTCAACTCTGGCCACTGGTGCAAAGACCTCATCATAGTCAATGCCTTCCTCTTGTCTAAATCCTTGAGCCACTAGTCTTGCTTTGTTCTTCACCACAATACCCCGTGCATCTCTTTTATTCTTCAGAATCCATTTTATCCCAATGGCATATTTACCATCGGGAAGAGGAACCAAAATCCAAACCTGCTGATTCTTAAATTGTAGCATCTCCTCTTGCATTGCCTCAAGCCAACTGGAATCAGCCAGTGCTTTAGGAACACTAGTGGGTTCTATCTGAGAAAGAAAGCAGGCAAACAGACAATGTTTGAAGTCTGTGTGATTGTTCCTCTTTTGATTGTAGACATAAGAGATGAAAGCAACTTCCCCATATTTTGTAATCTTGACAGTGCTTCTAGTTCTAACAGGGTCTTTAGGATCTCCAATAATCTTTGATAGGGGATGAGCATTATGAATCCTTTTTGTAGCTGTAGGTGGAACATCAATTTTAGCATCAAGGTTGGTGACTGTAGGGCCAAACTCAGTATCATAAGAGGCTGAGTGAAACAAGCCAGGCTTTGGCTGATAATTCCCAAGATCAGAAGGACTTGGAAATCTTGTAAATGGCTTATCAAAGTCTGTTGATACTTCTTTAGAGATGGGAGAGTGAGGATCAACAGAATCAGCATCTGAGATCTTATCAGTGGTAAGAGGTATGCCTTCAGCAGAATCCTTGGTTCCACTGACTGCTTGTGCTGAATGATGTAGGATAGCTTCCGTCTCTTGTGTAACCTTGTCATTGAGTTTATGAGCTTCCTTAGTAGCAGCATGTTCCTGCTGCTGCAATCTTGCAAGATCTTCTGCATAATGTGACTCATCATTTTGTTCAGCAGCAGAGTGATTACCTACAAAATGGTTAGATGGAAAAGATGGTACAACAATGGTATTTTCTTCTGGCTCAGATTCACATTCTGAGTCATCATCCATGGAACCTGCAGGGTTAGAATTTGAATCTTTGGAACCTGCATCAGGATTAGAAGCATGCCTCGTATAACCCAAATAATCAGTCAAATAGTCTAGGTCAAAATACCAAGAATGGCCTTGTCCCTGAATATTAGGCTGATCTTCAAGAAATCTCAGATTAAGGGTCTCTTCAATCTTTTTAGCATTCAGGTTATAAACCCTATAGGCCTTGCTATGAGTTGAATAACCAACTATATACCCCTCATCAGCTTTCCCATCAAATTTACCCAGTATATCAGCAGTATTCAGAATAGTCACCTTGCATCCAAAAGGCTTAAGGTAATGTATGTGAGGAATTTTCCCAGTGAGAAGTTCATAAAGTGTCTTGACATGAAGTCTAGTGATGGATACCCTGTTCAAGACATGACATGCAATACTTACTGCTTCAGTCCAAAACATGGTGGGTAATTTGGAGTCTGCAAGCATTGATCTTGCTGCCTCAATGAGGGTTCTATTTTTCCTTTCAGCAACCCCATTTTGTTGTGGAGTTCTTGGAGTACTATAGTCCCTTCTAATTCCTTTAGACTTACAGAATTCTATGAAGACAACATTTTTGAATTCTGTACCATTGTCACACCTAATTCCTTTAACCTTTTTATTCAGCTGATTCTCAACTAAGATTATGAAGTCTTTCAGAATTGGAGTTGTTTCATCCTTAGTTTTGAGAAAGAACACCCAGCAAAACCTGCTATAATCATCTGTGATAACCGGGCAAAAGTACTTGTGATCAATACTTCTAATGGGGGTTGGACCAAAGAGATCCATGTGCAGTAACTGAAGAGGTTCTGAAATGGTGCTCACTGCTTTGACTGCTTTGTAAGAGGCTCTGTGTTGCTTTCCCTTGTTACAAGCAATACAATTGTGTTCATTGGTGAAGAGTTTAGAAGGAAGGCCATTAACAAGACCAAGTTTGGATAACTTGTTGATGGTCTTGTAATTCACATGTGCCATTCTTCTATGCCATTTATTAGATTCATCCAGGGAAGCTTTAGCTACCAAACATGTTAGATCTCCTTCTGGCTTGACATCATTCAGATTGAATGTGTATAAGTTGTAGGTTCTAGGAACTCTCAGCAATACAGTTGTGTCTTCTGGGAGTTTGAAATCCTTGGAAAGTACAAGACACTCATCTTCAGAGAAGAAAACCTTATTCTTAGTGTCACAAATTTGTGATACAGAGATAAGATTAAAATGCTCCAGTTCCTTCACATAATACACATTTTCAAAGTCTAACAAGGGTGTCTTAATTGTTCCTTTCCCTGTAATTTTGCCATCTCCACCACCAAATGTTACAGTGCCTCCTCCTTCTATGGGCTCAAAGTCATGCATCTTATCCATGTTTCCAGACATGCTTCTAGAGCAACCACTATCAACAATACCAACTTCAGTACTTTTCAAAGGATGTTCCTACAACAACAACAAAATTTACAAAATTAGTACACAGTGGAGACTCAAGTCATTGCTGACTTGAGCCTGCCTTGTAGAACATCAGTGATAGGCCATGTAGATGTTTTAGATCCACCATTGTTCTTGGGCCTGTAATGCATATTAGGTCCCTTCTTAGTCCAAGAACAACCTGCTGAGGGCTTCACAGCAGTATTCCATTTCCCACCACCATTACACATTGAGTCAAAGTGATTAGGCCAATAACAATTATAAAAGAAAGAACTAGTGGGTCGAACATATGGTCTAGTACTGGTTCTTTTCCATGAAGAATGAGATTCAGCAGAATTAGGTTTCTGCTGATGTGGAACAAAAGAGGGTATTTCACTAACATTCTTCCACATTTGCCTAGTTTTTCTTTGACTAACACATGCACCCATTCTTTGCTCATGATATGTACAATCCTTAATCAAGTGATATTTACTACCACACACAAAACACTTCTTCCTTTTAAAAGATTTATTCAAACCAAAAGAATTTCCATAACAAGAAAAAGTATTCAAATCACCATGACAAACAGAATTGTTTTTAACAAAGCCAAAAGTATTATTATGCAAAGAATTGAAAAACAAGTCTTCAGTAGAAACTGTCTTGTTATCAGCAGCAACTCTAGAAGGCTTGTGGGGAGTCTTGGGTGTGGTCTTGGGAATGGTCTTGGGCAGGTCAGACTTCTCACTTGAATCACAACTAGCAAATGAGGTAGACCCTTCATCAGAAGACTTGTCACTGTTACAACAAGAGACAAAGTCATTAGATTTCACAATAGGGTCTTGCAAGTCAGTTGACTTTTTGCCATATAAATGATGTGATCCATCAAAGTCAACAGGTTTAGATAAGTCTATAGGCATGTGTTCCCCTCTTATAGGTCCAGGCACAACATTCATTCCCCCTTCCTTAACATATTTAACAGGTGTTTGATAAGCTAAGGCTGGTTTAGGGTCAAAAACACTAGACATATCAGGATAGGTTAGCTCTTTAGGGTCTATATATTTCTCATATCCTAATGCCTTTCTAGACCTAACAGATTGGCGACCATCAATTAATTTACTTAAATTAGATGCTCCTTCCTGCCATTTCATACGACCAGCTATCTCTTTATCTAATTTAGCTTGTAACTCTTGTTTTTCCTTTTCTAGATCAGACTTCTCTTTTTCAGTACGTTTTAAGTCTATCTTAGCAACCTCTAAATCACTTTCTAGAACTCTTATTTTTTCATCATATTTAACTTGATTCTTTTGAAACCAGATTTTTTGTTTCTCTAAAGTTTTTAAAGCCATTTTATAAGACTCTACTTCAACATAACACTCATTGTATTTTGGTTTCAATTCATCAAATTCTTGTTTAAGCTCATTGTATCTTACACTACATCCAAACACACAGTTGGTTACCTGAGAGATTCCCATCAAGGAGACTTGCTCCTTCTTGTCTTCTGAAGGTGTGAATGCCAGCAGATTCACTTGTGAAGAAGTAGAAGCTTCCTCTCCAGCAGGTTCATGGTCAGCTCAATCAATTTGGTGATCCAGAGTCACCATTGCCTTTGAAGGTACAGTCTTGTTATTCCCTGCTTCCACTGGATAAGAGCCATATCTAACTTCATCTCCAGCCTTTCTTTCCTTGCATTCTCTTGAAAAATGTCCCACTTGACCACAAGTGTAGCATTTAACCTTCCTTCTATCAAACCTTGCTGCTTCTCTTCCATTAAAACCAAACTTTCTTCCAGACTTGGCTTCAAACCTCTTAATGTTCATTGAGATCATTGCAAGCTCCCATTTCAAGTGCATCTCCTCCATTTCCAATGGATCTACCTGTTCAAAGTCCTCATAAGCAATAAACTGCTGAGGTTCATATTCAGCCACAAATGAATGAATGAGATCCTCCAACACACTACTTGATTTTGATTTAGGAGCAGATTGACTATGAGTTTGAGAAGATGCTCCTGATGAATATGAACTTGAGGCTTGATGCACAGGTTTAGTAGAGGCACCAACAAATGCAGAATGAGTGGATGGACGAATGGGACTTCTAACATCAGGCTCAAGTGATTTAAGCCTATTGTAGAGGTCATCAAAAGACATCATGTCCAACCCACCTTTGGTCTTGAGAGCAATACAAACTTGTAACCAAGATGGCGGCAGAGATCTCAGAAATTTAGCATTGCAGTCCTCATTGTCGGGTCTAGCCTTCAATTGATTAAGTTGACTTAATATTCGATGAAACCTGTCATAACCCTTATGAATTCCCTCTTCTTCAGATATCTGAAATTCTTGGAACTTTTGCTTCAGCATAGACTTCTGTAACCTTCTTGATTCCTCATTCCCACAAAATCTTGCTTTTATAGCCATCCAAATGTCCTTGGCATCCTCCATAAAATGGAAGTCACCCATGTGGTCATCTGGTATAGCTTGGAGCAAAATTGTTCTGACTTTACTCTCCCTCTACACAGCCAGAATCTCTTCAGCAGTTTTGGGTCCTACAATAGTAACAACTTCATCAGCATCTGTAACATGCTTCTTCAGACTATTCCCCTTTTTGACAACCTCCCACAGATTCCAATCAATGTTTGTGATCCAGTTCTGCATCTTCATGGACCACAGATGATAATCTTCTGCATTCTTCAAGTATGGAAACTTAGCATTACTGTTGGAGAGGTTGAGTTGTTGAAGAGAAGTGGTGTTAATGTTCTGAGTTGTATCAACATCATCATCCGATCCAGGCATGTTTGGTGATTTGTTTGAATTGTAAAGGTGTAAGATTTGTGTTTCTTAGTATGGCAGAGACTCTCTCGAGGCTCTGATACCACTTGTTGAATCTATAATCTGACCTTGATAGATCTTTTTGAGCACTCTAGAATCGTTAGTAATGTCACTGTAATCAATAACACACTAATAGACAATCTCTGCAACTTGTATTTATAAAGCGGAAACAAAACACAAGCTTGATACTAAGAACTCTTGATCCTCTATGGATCTTTTTAATAATATATTCTAAAAGTTATTCAATACATAAACCGTGTGTTCCTTTTATACTCAAGGAACCCTAAATCGTTTCTCAAGAAACGTATATTCTAAAACTTCTAAAAGATATGCATTATCACTTCCTAAATAAACTCATGCATATCCAAACTACATTACATAAAATACGGAAATACTATATCCGCAGAAACTAATAATGCTGAAACTAGTCTTCAGCAGATACACTGCTTCAGCAGAAACTAACTCTTCAGCAGAATCCTTTCAGCAGAATTCTTACTTCACAGAATTCCCAACAAATCTTGAAAAGGAAGCAATTCGGACGTTTTTGGAGCATAAAAGTGAAGAAAACGCCAAAGACTTAATTTTCAATGTTGAGAACAGTACCTGACAGCGTCAAGAGGAAAATCATGACGGCGTCAAGAGTAAAAGTGGTGACGATCCAGTACAAACCTGATGGCGTCACAACAAGGGCGTCAAGAGTTAAAATCATGACGGCCTGCATAAGGAGACTACATGACGGCGTCAGACCCAGATCTAGGCAGTCCGAGGAACTATTTGGCGGCGAGATGACGGCGTCAAACATTTGTTCTTGACGCCGTCACCTTCTAAACTCTATATATAGTTTTCTATTTTTCATTCATTAAAGAAAACACGAATAGAGTATCAGTATAAACAATTAGACTCTACACGTAAACAGAGAACCAAGAGTACAAAAACATATCGATGCAACTATAAAAAAGCAAAACATGTGTAAGACGAATACATAATAAAAACCACCTTCTAAAAATAGTATTTGTATATTAAATCAGTACAGTGATGAACATACCTGTAGCCGTTGTATTCAGTCCGTCATTGTCTAAAACCAGTTGATTATGTACACCAGTGGCTCGTATATTTACACCTGCTAAGTTATGGCAACGACATACAGCAAAAACCAAAACACACAAATTGATTCTAATGATATAAAGATCCATATATTGTAAAACGTCAATAGGCATCACCATCAGATAAATGAGACACCAATTTCAGCCATTGCAGATGCACATAAATATATACATGTTAGACAGAGGGGTTTGGACAAACCTCCAAGACTATTTGTTGCACTTGTTCCCGCAATACTAGCCGGACGGGACGGATATGTTTCCATTGTCGGTGGCAGGTGGCCGACACCATTGGATGGAGACTCTATTCGCGTATCAGGTAAACCTGCACCATCAACACAACAAAAGGACGGTAAACATAAACTACAAATGGCGAATGCAGTGTGACAGAAAGACCTATATGTAAAACCTAAGGGTTTCAACAAACCTCCAAAACTATTTGTTGTATGTGTTCCCGCAACATCAACCCGATGGGAGGAGGCTGCTTCCGTTACCATTGGCAGGTGACCGACACCCGTGCATGGAGGCTAAGCCCGCGTACTGGATGTACCTGCATTATGAATACAATAAAAGACTGATAAACATATGTTCCACACCACATGCTTATTTCATTTTATATATGATTGATAAAAGCCAATGTGTGGAGCTTTTGGAAAGTAGTTTAATTAATGTTTGGGATAATTATTAGCAAGTGAAAAAAATTGCATTTCTAACATCCTGTATCCGGATGGATATCACACCATGTGAAAGTCACTTTCCGACTCCTGTATAGGCCAATGTTCAAAAGATTTAATAACATGTGACAAAGATGGAAGCCAATTTTACATTTATAATATACAAACACAAAAAGAAATGGCAACTAACATGGTCGGTCCATGTGCTATGACGTTGTCGGACGCTTATGAGATTCAAATCCACGACTTGGTATCGAGAGAGGAGCTACAATACCAAAGAGCGAACGTGATTATTAAAGGTTTTCGTGATGCAATGATGCAACGTGAATGTACTAACGTTCGACAACAATTTCACATACTTGTCGACACACGATTGTATTGCCTATTCCCAAGAACCTGTGGACGCATACTGGTCACAAATATGTTTGCTATAGAACAACTAATGAATGTACACGATAATGAAAACTTTTGAGAATAGCTATGTGAACTAACCTGTCGGCACATGTGTTTGACATGTTGGTCTTGGAGGTTGAACAACAACTTGTTGGACAAGGCACTCATCATGGGTTGCACCTAAATCATGAAACATCAGATTGACTGATGTAGAATGATGGCCAACATCTTTCCGCACAATACCAGCCTCAAAGTCCAGTACATGTGGACCTTCCAAACGCACAACACGTTCACCAAAATCCAACACTAGCAATTTCTGATTATTTGGTACACCTGCTACAGAAACGGAAACGCTATAAATACACTAACATTGGTTGCATACAAACATGTAGCAGCCTTTATTGTAAACCAGACGCTAGACATTCTGAAGCAACACCATGTCCATGACAGTCAACGGACATGTAACGACACACATCCTGAATGGTATCTGTTGTAAGTTGCTGACAACACGTGTCCATAACCTGTAAGTCCGATTACCGACTCACACCATCTACTTGTCCACATTGAGCTGCATGCAACATACAAATATCAAATATAATTTCAGGCAAATGTAGATACATAATAGATATCATATACATACCATAACTTCCGACATATAAATGACTGAATATATACCATTTATTATAGAAAACGAAACTAAACCGCAACCTTTCTACACATAAATTACACACCTAACATCAACCGTTGACTTTGTAACCCGCAGACCTCTCCAGAACCGTTGATTTTGTCATGGTAGCAATCTGCAAAAGAAAACTCACTATTCAAATAAAGATAATATAAGCCCGACCATATACTCAAATTGATATATACAAAGCATATGCATACAACTCGTATACAAATATAATCAAGATAGGAAATTATATATACCGTTGGATCCCTGTCTTCATCATCGGCAGTAGACAGCTCATTCTGACATTCCTCATCTGGTAAAGGAATGTTCCCAACATACTAATTACCGAAATCACCAACTAAAATGAGCAAAAAATATTATAAAAATTCATTAAATTATACTAACGCAAACATCCTAAAAGTCCTGCCTAAGGAAACAAATTCTTATCGCTAGCTTATACATGCTAAAACACAAACTGTCACAAGTACTTAAGTATACCTTCAGAACCAAAGTAACATTTCAGTCATCTTGTTCTTGAGCTCTATCAATTTGTTGTTGCAGAATCTGTACCAAACAATAGAGAAAAAATGGCAAAGTTATCAATTTTACGACCGTTTTATCAAAGCAATCTCATTAGAGGGTTCCCTAACCACATTATTGCTAATACGGTAGTTCATTATTGGAAAAGAAGTAGTTATATGATAACATTCTACTAATCATTTTAAACAAAAAAGGATGATCGCAATCCATACCTTACTCTATGAGTTGAGTAGATTGGATTTCGCAGCATTTGGCTGACCAATAATTGCGATCTGCAATAGCAATGCATAGGTCCATAAATATTAGATTTTGACTTTTACAATTCAAACGATTTTTTTAATTTAAAAACCGTCCACAACATTAAACCGAAAGTATAAGCAAACCTTGGATCGTCCACATTAAACCGAATCACATGTGATTTGTAAAAATCACATAAATCACATATGATTCGCAAAAATCACATGTGATTCGTAAAAATCATATGTGATTTGTAAAAATCAAATCATATGTGATTTTTACGAATCACATGTGATTTTTCTGGGCGGAAATTAAAAAAAAAGTTCTTTGAAAGTATATAACAATGCATATTTGTAGAAAGATAATTTAATTATCGTCGCAATGATATATTTTTTGTAGCTTGAAGATTTACCGTTTGCAAGATATGTTGTTTTAAAATAAAAGATAAAAAATGGTTTTTAATTACTCCATCCGTCTCATATTTATTGTCTAGTAGAGAAATATTATATTTGAGTGGTTGAGAATTATAGTGGCCCAACTTTTATTAAACTTTGTAATTCTTGTCTCCCGACAATAATTTTGAAACGGCGGGATGTCTGCAGTTGAATATAGGGCGATTCTTAAATACCGCCTAATGATTCCTATGTTCCCAGACGATGAAACTTGCCCAGTTTGTCGGAAGGCTTGTTTGGACCAATATGGGGAACACGCGGTCCATTGCAAAGAGTTGCCAGGTTTCAAGTATCGCCATGACTTTGTTCGGGATGCCTTGTGGGATATACTTAGGCGGGCAGGGATATCGGCGAAAAAGGAGGCACCAGTTAATTTCCTAACGGACCCGACGGATGGGAGATCTACTCTCCGCCCAGCAGATGTGCTTGTGTTTGGATGGGTGGGCGGGAAACACGCTTGTGTGGACCTTACAGGGGTATCCCCGCTTGTCGGTTTTCGAGATACTGGGTTTGTGACCGGGCAGGCGATGCGGAAAGCCGAGTCCAAGAAGATTGAGAAGCATGCCAAAGCTTGTGAGGATAATCAACATGTTTTTGTCCCATTAGCCTTTGATACTTTTGGGGCGTTGGCACCGGAAGCTATCCGGTTCCTTGCCAGAGTTCAACGGGTCGTTCATAGCAATTATTCGACCCCCCAGGGGCAAGGATTTGTGTTTAGTAGGTTTGGTTTTGCTATTCAGAAAGGGGTGACGGCGCAGCTTGTTGCCCGTCTACAAGTCATTATGTGAAAAAAAAGTAATAATATTTATTTATGTTTTTTTTTAAAAAAAAGTCCGTTTGGTTTGTATATATGAGGTATATATATAGTTCTCTATCATGTATCTTACGGAGTATAACTTATCCGAAACTATAGTTGTAGTACAACGTGCTTTTTTGTAGTTGCACCAGCAAGTTGCAACAAAGTCCATATAAAAAATTACAATTATTATTGTTTTCATAAATTATCTTTCAGTGCACGACTTTTGACTTTTGGATCAGAAACCCTAAATCCCCAAATCACAAATATCTCATCGATCTGTCAATTTCAAAAAATCATCTATTCGATTCATTCACAAGGTATCAATCAATCTCTTTTATTCCAATTTTGCATCTTCATTAACATTCCCCAATTTTTATATATATTTATTAATCACTATAATTAAGTACCTATATTTGTGATTGCTTATTTTTGTAAGTGATTGATTATTTTTAATGCTTATATGTTTGTTGTGCTGACGTGGACATATCGTGGTTACTAGGAACATTTTTTTTTGTAACGAATGGCTGGGCCAAGAAACAGTCACGGAAAGCGTTCGCATTCGCAGAGTGATCATAATGATCAGGGACGAAACAAGCGACGTAGTAATGGAGACGATAGAGGACGTAATGCTATAGGTTCAGACGATACGGTGTACCGATACTTATGTCCAATTAAGAAAATAGGGAGTATAATGGGGAGAGGCGGGGAGATTGTTAAGCAGTTGAGATCGGAGACTAAGGCGAAGATCAGGATTGGTGAGACGGTTAATGGAAGCGACGAGCGTGTGGTGATGATTCATAGTACGAGCGATGAGACGAATGAGTTTGATGGCGGTGACGGTGAGAGGATTTGTCCGGCTATGGATGCGGTTTTTAAAGTGCATGATAGAGTTGTGAATGATGATCAAAGTGTGGAGGAGGATCCGGATGAAACCAAGCAGGTTACTGTTAGGTTGCTTGTGTCGGCGGATCAGATTGGGTGTGTTATCGGGAAAGGTGGAGCGGTGGTGGCAGGTATACGGAGTGATACTGGCGCGCAGGTTCGGATTTTGAAGGATAATCATATGCCGACTTGTGCTTTAGCGACTGATGAACTTGTGCAGGTATATTGGAATATCTTTTACAGTTGTTTTGCTTGTTTGCGTTTTTTGTTATACTTGTTTCAATTTGAACGGAACACTATAAACATTGGAGTTTAATTTATTAATAATTAATTAATTTATTTATTATTATTATTTTTGCATAGAATAGTAACGAATTATAAGCCAATCTCCATTTCTAGTAAAGCGCTACTAAATTATCAATAGTAATCAATTTTAATATTTTGTGCAATATTAGCTACTTTTGTGAAATCATATGATATGTGTCAACATGTAATTGGTTGATTGTACAAAAGTTATTATTATCGCACAGTATTGGAATGTTTTTACTATTTCTGTTAAATTCAGTAGTGTGACTAGAATTAGGATATAGCCTATAATTCGTTACTATCTTATGCAGAAAACCCTTTCAAAATTACATTTTACATCATGAGATTGATTGTCAAAAGCTTGTATATTGCTTTGCAAATGTTTGGCTTTTCCGCCAATGGAGCCTGTAATTATGCATGTTCCTTTTTGGCTTATTAGTTATAAGTGACATTTTAACCTTATTAATACAGGTATCAGGCGAAGCCTCTAGTGTGAGAAAAGCACTCTATCAAGTAGCAGCTCGTCTTCATGATAACCCATCACGGACACAGCACTTGCTTAATTCGTCCACACCTAATGCCTATCCTGGTGCTGGTGCTCTTATTGGTACAACTCCCGGTGCACCAATTATGGGTCTAAGTTCATTGGTTGGTGGTTATGGTGGATACAAGCCTGAAGGCGGAGATTGGCCTCGTGGTTTCTACCCAGGACAAAGGGATGAGTCTGCTCAGAGAGAATTTTCTCTTCGATTGATATGTCCTACTGAAAACATTGGTGGTGTGATTGGGAAGGGTGGTGCTGCAATTAATCAAGTCAGGCAGGAAACCAGAGCAGATATCAAAGTTAATAGTTCAGTGGCTGAGGGGGCAGACGATTGCATAATATCTATTTCATCAAAGGAGGTATGTTTGAGACCGAGTAGTCTCGAGTTGAACAACTTCATGAAATATGAAGATTAAAGATAAAGCCTTATGTGATTGTAATTTTATTTATGTATAGGTATTTGAAGACACGTTTTCTCCAGCTATTGAGGCTGCGTTGCGCTTGCAACCCAGGTGCAGTGAGAGAGTTGAAAGAGATTCAGGTCAAGTTTCATACACTACTCGATTGCTTGTACCAGCTTCTCGGATTGGATGCCTTATTGGGAAGGGAGGATCGATAATCTCAGAAATGAGGAGAATTAGCAAAGCTAATATTCGTATTATTTCAAAGGATGACCTTCCTAAAGTTGCTGAGGATGATGATGAGATGGTACAGGTAAGCATACAAAATGCGCCTTATTTGACACAATCGGACATGTGTGTGTAATTATCACAATAACCTTTGGTTTATCCTCTTATCAGATTACAGGAGAACTTGATCTTGCTAAGGATGCACTCTTACAAGTAACCTCACGATTGAGGGCAAATCTGTTTGAAAGAGAAGGCGCAATGTCTACTTTTGTTCCAGTTCTTCCGTATCTTCCGGTGGCACCTGATGTGCCTGATGTTCCCAAGTATGACAGTAGAGATTCTAAAAGTCATGGTAGAGGACACTCTTATGGTGGATATACTCCACCTAGGGACTTACCACTTAATGATGGATACGGAAGTTATGGTGGTGCTGTACAGGTAAGTGTGCATGTTCTCGACTCATAAATTATCAAATAAGAGTACATGTCATGCATTGCTGAAAATTTCACATTATATATATATTTTTTACATTTAAAAAGAACTTTTCTAATTTTGTGTGCTTATGGCCTTGCTAACAACTTAACAATGTTTTTGTTCATTTCCGGATTTAATTATCTAAAGCTGTCTATGTTCTCTTCATATTTCTCTACATAGAGGTGATATTTTTTTATATTGTTTATAGGATGGTTTCACTCTACGTATTAAATGATGCATTACAGCATCTTAAAACGAGTTTTGGTGTCCCATAGGTTTTTTTGTAACACGAGATGCAGGCATGTTAAGCAATTCGGTTTATTTAACGGTTTCTGATCAGCTACTTTTCTATTTGTAACAGGCTCACTTTTCACAGGGACATAGCAGTGGAGACCCTTATGGTGCTTACGGTAATTATTCCTCAGGACGCAGTGGTGGTTCTGGGTGAGTCTTTGCTTAGTATCTTTTTTGTTTATCTCTTATTTGGTTTTTGGTATCAGTTATATAGTATTCAATGATCTCGAGAGATAATGTCTCTGGCTCTCTGCATGTTTAGTGCCTATAGATGTAACACTAAGAAAGAATGATTTCACCTGACATCTTAGTGACCCAGTCTCAAAAAGTTAGCTAACCTACCCTTAGGATGTTGACTAAGTTGACAGGTCCACCACAGTAAATGTCACGTTGACTAATTGCAGTTTCATCTTCCAGTGATATTACATTAGTATATTTTGCTGTAGATAGAGTTGTTTGTCTATGGTTGCTGTAAGCTGCTTTTTGGGTGCTAATAGAATGGGAACTTCTTTAAGCAACAGGTTAAAGTAGGTTTAGGAAAGACCTCATGAGTCATGATTTAGTTGTTGACATTTGATGGCCACACTTTGAATGTTGACACTTTAGCTGTCTGTAGATTGGAATTTTGTGAGGGGGCTCCCAACAAGCAGTGCCTTAGGTCCTTTTATCTTTTTGAGATTTTTTTGAAGCGTGATGCTGATAAGTCCACTCGATAAGATAAAACTTCCGGGGCCTTATGGGGGAGGACAGTAAAATGAGTTGTGAACTTCTGTTGAAAGCAGATGCATGCACCCGTGTTACCATAGAATTCCTTATCTTTTCATACTAGATTTTAATCACCTCTCTGCTGTTTGTCTTTTTTGTATCCTGATCGTTCACAAAGCCCAGCATTTTCATCTTATACAAGTTCTTTCAAACAGTGTAGATCAGTAGATCTCGAGTTACTACATTTGCATATTCACTGATGTCTTCTGTTGCCAGGGGATCAAGGCATAACTCCACTTCTAGGCGAAGGGATTATAATTATTGAAGTGTTGAACTGTGTGTCTGCAGGTGAGTAATGATATCCTTTTCTTGAGGTCTTAATTAACTGATATTTCTTCAGTAGCTAAATATATACCAAGTATATGACGGTCTGTGCAGTAAACCTAGCCTCTCCCGTGTTAACCTTGTTTCCTTTCCATTCCCTATAAAACAGCCACAGCTGAGACACCTGAAGCCAGCCTCCAACCTATAATCATGAAGCCACCGCCTTAACCAGAAGACCAGTTGATCCAGTGTTGGAAAACTTATGGCCCAACTTTCTCGCTTTCTTTAGGAGGACCACTATTTGGAGATCTTATTTATTACTACTATTATCCATGTCCAGACACTACTGTACCATACTTTGATTTTGATTTCCTAAGACCCTGTGTCTTGATCAATGTTTCCAAATTCCAAACCTTGTAATGTTCAGTTATTTATTAAATTGTCCCTGAACCTTTCCCCATAAGAGACAAAATTGACTTTTTGGCAAAGACTGTTGCCATCTTGCTGTGTTTAGTCTTTGAAATTGATTTTGCTAATATTTCGGAAACTTGACCATGTGATCAGGTAATTTGGGCCCTCACATGCCCTATAATTTTACATTGAGGTTGCTTACCCTCCCAATAGTTTACCTTGAGGTAACCCCATGCTTACGTTCCCGTTTAGTCCTCAATCCACCTCTTTACCAAATTACAGTTGCACTTGTCTTTTTTGCTGAGGTTGACCACATGTAACTTGTAGATGAAAGTATAGATGCTGGCAATGTTCCTGTCAGTAGTATGTCTGTTTTCTGGTTTGCTAGATTTACTTGGTCCTGCTTCACTCATTAGTATGTAGGCATATTCGATAAGTATGCATGCTCTATCCTAAACTTATTTTCTGATTGTCATGACCTTTTTTGGTATCACTAACTAGGTAGTAGTCTCTTTTGTGTGATATTTATAACTGTTCTGCATAAAATTGTTTGTTTCTGTGTGCTCATGGAGGAGGTGGCGGAAAGCTAGCTTAGTTGCATATCATGTTTGTTCTATAATTCATTTCTAATATTTGTTTTCTGGGTGAGTTCAATGTGGGCTATTTCCTTGTTTAATTACTTTGGGCGAGTGGAAGAGGGGGCATCACAATCTGAAGGAAACAGAATCAGGGGTTGATTCAAGCTTTGTTCAGATGGCACTGGCAGAAGGTAGCATTACTTTTGCATGTGTGCTTGGCGCAGGTTGATCTGAAGGAAGTTTTGACTCCTTAGTTTGTGTCTTCTTATTTGTTCTGTTTACATTCACTAATATTTTATGATACAGTTTTGGCATTGCATATAACTGGGGTGAATGTCTTATACCGAGAATAAGTGGGTTTTTTGATCTTGATGAATTCTGATGCATTGTAATAGTGGTTCCCTGATGAATCGTTATTCGGAGCCTATATAATCACACAAGGGCAGTTTGTGGTGGATCCTTGAGATGGTGATTGATATGGCTTTAGGATTTAGGAATAAAGAAAGATAGGTGGGCATAACTGGTCAAATTCTGAGCATGTCAAGAAAAGACTTTAAGATGAATAAATTTAATTCAATTTGATCGTGAGCTGGGTTAGGTTTGAATAATATTATGGCTTTTATCATATACAACTATAAGCAACATAAATATCTTGAACATTTGTCTCTGGTACTAGTGTAGAGACATGTAACTTGATCTTGCTATAAGCTAGGGGTGTTAGTCGGGTTGAGTTGGTTGGGTTCGGATCAATTTGGGCCGAGGCTAAAAAACATATCCGAACCCGACTATTTAGAATCCGGCCGGAATAGACCTGCACCCGACTAACCAAGGTTCTAAACTCGGGCATGTTTTTTTAGTCTCGACCCGAATTGATCTAAACCCGACCAACCAAACTAACACCCCTACTATAATCAAAATAAATATCTTAAAATAATTGAAATTTGATATCACTATGGATTAAAATCATGGCATAATACATAATACTTCTTTTAACTAATTTTTTTTTACTTCAATGGCTTGTAACTTTATTTCTCGAAAAAGAAAGCAAATAATGTAAGCAGTAGTGGTTGGCTAATTGCACTTAATTGCTTCTAAAATAGAACTAATTGGCTGGTTTCGGCCAGCGGTGTGCAAAAAACTGAAAACCGAACATAGACCAAAAAAACCATGATACCAAAACTAGGAAAACCGAAAATGATAGTTTGTTTCGATGTGAAGAAAATTGAAAACATAACCTAAACCGAAGAAAAAGAGAAACCAAAATTGATTTAAAAACCAATAATTTGGTTTTTGTATTTTGAAAAGGCGGAAATGATTCTTGCAGCAAACTGTAGGGATGTTTATATGCCGCTAGTTAAATAAAAGATTGTTTATGTGAAGTTGAAAAACTTGAACGGTAAAAAGGTGAACACCTAGAATGTATTTTTATCTTTGCTGCAGATAGTTCTAGTTGCAGTTGCAACAACGATGTTAAGCCCTTTGAAAAACCCAATCTGAACGACACCAAGCGGGCAGCGGCAAAACACATATTATCTTAGGCTGTGGCGACAGTAATGCAAGTGGATCGAGTTATACGATCGATCCCTTTCGATCGTTGCTTTTGTGGCTACTCGGTCGAGGCAAGACAAAACCACAAATGAGTCAGGGTGGATCGACTTTACATTTTCATTTGATCCATTTGACTGTTGGTATGTAAACGTTTGAGGTGGTAAAAAAAAAAAAAAAAAAAAAAAAAAAAAAAAAAAAAAAAACCTTTTAAATACCTTATAAATACACAACATAAAACACACTCCAATTAACAAACTAGTTTGGTCGTTTTAATGTAATTTGAATAAGTGTTGTAATGTTTTTTATTTTATTTGAATTAATATGTAACGTTTTAATTATTAATGAAATTTGAGTTTGTGTTAAAAAAAAAAAAAAAAAAAAAACTGAACTAGGTCGCCCTTACTGGGGCACTGAATCGCCTGCAGGTCGCTGGAGAGAGAAATCTGACGTGACAGAGAAAAGTAAGGGAATTGAATCCCCAAACTGTGCCCAACCTTAAAACTCTTGTTTAGATTGCCTTTTAAGGTATTGTCTAGCACGCATAACCAATTTTCTTTTAGGGGGTTTGATAGCTTTTTATTGTTATTAATATGTTTATGACATACTGGACGAGTATCCATGTATAACAACAAGATTTTATAGCGGCAAATAATTGTAATGATTTCTTTTATTGGTTATAAACGAAAAATAATAAAAGTTTTAGAATTTAGGGATTAAAAACGATTTAAACTGAAAATAGTTTATTATTTTCATTTATAGTTTTCTTAATTTTTCACTTTTAAGAATATTGGTTTTTCGTTTATATATAGTATAGATAAACAATTGTGTTAGAGCATTGATTGGGATAACTAACTTGTATGCCTAAATATATGTGTCAGCATCCTATTGGGGATGGTAGGGGATTCACTTTTTCACAAACCAATAATTTATTGCCACATCTATTAGACATACAATTAGTCACATATTTTAGGCCTTCAAATCATTTTTCATTGTGTTTTTAGTACTTTTTTTTTATGATAATTAGTTTTCTATTGTAATTATTGAGTGTTTTTTATTCTTAAAACTTGAAAGTGTTAAAATATGATGCATTACATATTCGACATTAGAAATACCAAACATCGATAAATTGAATAGAAATCGAAAAAAAACCATAAAACAAGAAACCGAACCTCAATAAAATCAAAACCGGACGGTTTCTAAAATGCGAAAACAGGAAACATTCTTTTTGGTTTCGGTTTTAACCTAAAATTGAGTCAAACCGAACTATACTCACCCCTAATTTGGTTTTTGTATTTTGGGAAAACCAATTTTTTTTGTTCATTTTGAAATTACAATTAGAAATTGACTGAAAGAAACTGACCCACAATAAAACGCATATAGTTTATGAAACCTTATGGAACCATACAAGAATATGCTCTATTAACTAAATCATGTTGGGTAAATACTCTTGTTTCGATTGTTTTCTTGAAAGTGTCATTTAGGGCATATAAACAGTTCTCTTATAGGATTTTTTGTGATCATTAGTTTTTTATTGTCATTATTGCGTCGCTTTAAAACACACACAATTATCTTGTATGATTTTTTATGTTCATATGTTAAACGAAAAAACCGACAACTGATATAAAACCGGGACCAAACGGTCACTAAAAAGAAAAAAAACCAAAATTTTTCGTTTTGGTTTCGATTTTATGCAAAAACTGATACCAAACCTAACCCTTCTCACCCTTAGTTTCGGTTTCTGGATTTTTAAAGGGGACTGTTAGGGAAACGGGGGGGACAAGGGTGTCAGGCCCCTTGTCTCCCACTTTGTCTCCTATTTTTTTCAGCACAACCCAGTTTTTGCCAGTTTCTGTTCCGTATTTCTGACAGTTTTAAGCGTTTGACTTATTAAAATTTATATTTTCTGTTCCGCACTTTCAAGTTTATAGCTTTTTTATATAAACAAAATTATAAAAAAAAAAATAAAAAAAAAAATAAAAAAACTAGGGGGGGTTAATCTAACCAGTAGCCCCCGTTGCTATAACTCACCCCTTTTTAAAACTGAAATCCAGTCAAAACCAAACGGATTCGTACAATGCTCACCCCTGGATTAAGTTAGACCAATAAGTAAATTTATATATAAATACAAAGAGAAAACAACAGATTTTGTATTAAAAACAAAATAAAAAAAGTACATAAGTGCAGTTGTCATGGGTCACTTTCCTGGGCAGAATGCATGTCGTGGTAGAAGCTATTCATAGATGAAGTAAATTTACCCAACCAACTCCCCCACACACATAGGACAAGTGACGTTAATAATTAATATAACTTTGTATTAAGTACACGTTTATGTGAATATGAGATTTTTTTTTAAAAAAAGATTGATTTGCATATCAATTTTTTTTAATAAAAATATCATTTTGTACAAGTTGTATAGCACACCGTGCAACTTTGCATATCAATTTTTTTTAATAAAAATATCATTTTGTACAAGTTGTATAGCACATCGTGCAACACTGTAATGTATAGTTTGTGGTGAACCGTGAAAGGATAAAAAAAATGTGGTGTGCAAATTAACTCCTTTTTTGAACCGTATGTCAAAAAATCTAGAAAAGTTTCACAAGGTATAGGACATTGATGAAAAAGGAATTCCCTAAAAAAATTTGATATTCACATGTAATTCGTTATGAAAAATAATAATAATAATATATGAATTTTATTTTGGGATGTGATTGAGACATTCATATTTTTTGTTGCGATACTCAATTGTACTAGTAGTTAAAATACACTGTAAATAGTGTTTACATATGTAATGCATATAATAGTGTTTTAATCAAAATGTGAGTGTGCAAAAAAATTTCTCTTTTTATTTTAGATCACACAAAACCCTTATTTTTTCATGTGACTTTCTAAAATAACGTGTCCAAAAATATGAAAAAAATTCCAAAAGGTGAAGGACATTGAGTAATGAAGAATTAGAAAAATAAAAATAAAATAAAATTAGAAAATCACATGTAAATTGTTACGAAAAAAATTCTTCACATGTGAAGAAATCACATTTTATTATTTTTTTTTCTTGAAAATTCAATTGCGAATTTCAATTCTTTTTGAGGATCCTTAATTCACCAGTGTCCAATATCTTGTGAAATTCTTTCAGATTGATACACTTGTTAACAATACAAAGTATTTACATGTATTCATTTGAATTCCTTATGGAGTTTCTTTTTAATTAGTTGAGGTTATTAAGATGAAGTAATTTTTGATTAACATGTGTTCGATTTGGATCAAACTTGAGTATTCAATACACGTGCATACGGCGCAGCAAGGAGTCGAATTTTACATAAAACGATATATGTTTGTTCGCCTTTGCAATGGGTGCAAAAATATTAATTGTGTTATTAAAAAATAAAGCTTTCATTTAGGTAATGTGTAACGAAAAAGATCAACACTAACTTTAATAACGAGTATTAAATGTTCACACTTTGCGGCAGTATATTTTTTATCAGTTAAATCGTTTAATTACTTTGCTTCCTTTGCATAAAAAATATTGCATATGTATATATAAGGGGTAAGGGGGTGGCAACCTTGCCACACTATGCCTCCTCTTTTAAACCAAACAATCAATCAAGTTTGTCAACACATTTTTTGCCTAATCTTGCCTAAACCTTCATTTTTAGTTGCAATCTTGCCTAAGTTTTTGCCTCGTCAAGCATTAATTACATAACAAAATTTAAATTAAAAAAACATAAATAAAAAACAACTATTTTATTAATAATAATTCAATAATTATTACATAATCCTTAAAAAAACATAAATTCAACAAAAAATAGGAAACCACTAATCATCTAGGTATGAAAAGTCTTGAGCCGCTACGTGCTTCGTAAGATCATATCGAAGACGATTATGGATATCTTCGTCGAGTAACTCATGTAGCACAGTATCATCGTAAACTGGAGTTACTGGAGGATCTATTATATGAACCGGTGATATTGCCATACCATCGTTTTTCAAAATCATATTGCACAATATAATGCACGTATAAACCACTTGCCGAATCTTTTGAACCGACATAGCTCGAAGAGGTCGACTGAGAATCATCCATTTTCCTTTTAGACAACCAAATGCTCGCTCAACATCCTTTCTTGCAGACTCTTGTAATTTCTTGAATCTCTTTTCCATTGGGTCAGTTGGATACGGATATGCTTTAACAAATGTTGAATACTTTGGATAGATTCCATCGGTAAGATAGTATCCACGTTTGTAAAGCCTTCCACCCAATAAAAATGAACTATTTGGTGCTGTTCCATTTCGTTCATTAACATACAATGGAGACTGATTCAAAACATTTATATCGTTGTTCGAACCGGGAGGACCCAAAAACGAATGCCAAATCCACAAATCATATGAAGCAGTCGCTTCAAGCATAATAGTCGGGTATTGGTGATCACCTCTCTTATATTGGCCTCTTAAGTGTCTAGGACAATTGCGCCAAACAAAATGCGTACAATCAATGCTACCAAGCATTCCCGGAATATGATGTTTTTCTTCATGTACATTGAATAAGCATGCTACGTCATGGCTTGTAGGCCTACGTAAGAACTCTCGACCATATAACTTTATAATCGCATCGCAAAATTTATCAAGGCATTCTCCTAAAATAATAACGAAATATATAATGAAAAAATAATAACTAAACTATTATAAAAAAAAATAATAACGAAATAATTTTAAAAAAATAATAAAAACGAAATATTAAAAAATTTAATAACGAAATAATTTAATTAAAATAACAACCTGACGTTCTTCGTGCCATGTTTTGATAGTCATCAAATCTATCCGGAGGTTCACCCGTTGCGAGTTGTCGAATTGCGGATGTACAATTTTGTAATGCCGTGAAACTATTTTGGCCCATCGCGTCTTGACCCGGTTGAAACCATTCGAATTGGGCTTCAATATCATCAACAATTTTTAAAAACAAATTTTTACTCATACAAAAACGATCACGAAAAACGCTTTCGTTAAACTTTGGTTGTTCAACAAAATAATCATTCAAAAGAGTTTCTAAAGCTTTTTCACGAAAACGTTGGACATAACCACGGGTGTCGGTAGAGCTAGCCGTATCTTCAAGACCTTAGATTGCGGCTAAAAAGGTTTCAAACGTACTTCCGGATAACCATTCTTCGGACGAATCCGGGGGAATAATGATCTCGTCCGATGAGGAAGAAGACATTGACATGGTTAAATAATTTGTGTATTGTTTTTTTGATTTGATTTGTGATTTGTTTTGTGAGTTTGATTTGGTTTGTGTGTTTGAAATAATATGTTGTATATTTATAGGGATTTTTTTTTTTTTTTTTTTTTTTTTTTTTTTTTTGTTTTTTGTTTTCAATCCAATACACGCTCCCCCCCTTAATTGCCAACGGTTACTTCCTTCTTGATATTTACGATTGCCGATTCGGTATTATGCCCCGCAAGACTCGCCGATTATGGTTTGCCGATCGGTAATGGTTGCCGAACATGAAATGCCGAAGGGTTGCCACCCCCTAAAGCTAAAGATACGCAACATATTTCTTCAAATAAAAACAAGTACGCAACGTACTTAGTAAAGTGTCAAACGTACGCAACATATTTTCAAAAAAACGTCGATCTACGCAATATGACCTGCTGGCAGCAGGTTACCAGGTCACACAACTTTAAAAGTTACACCTTTGGTCCCTAAACTGTCTCATATCTCGCGTACATGATCCTATTTTAGTCCTATTTACCAGCGTTACACCGTTAGTCCTATTTAGTCCTATTTACCAGCGTTACACCGTTAGTCCTCAAACGTTACACCGTTAGTCCCCAAACCTATTACTGTTTATCTATTACTGTTTATATCATTATACAATATAATTATTTATCTATTACTGTTATATCATTCAAATATTGTGATCATTTTGACATACTAAAGGAAAAAAATAAAAAATTTCTTTATAAAAGATTACCTAAGTCAAAAGCATTGCAATTTTTAACACATTTTATTCAAAACTTATTATCGAAAAATCAGAAGTTGATTTTAAAATTTTAATCACAATTTAAAGAAATTAAACTGCTAAAAATTTATTATATAGCTAATAAATAAAGTTTGTTATATAAAAAATTAGAAAATGTAACAGTTTAATGTAAAGATATATATAATATAGAAATTTAAAGAAATAAAGTTAATGGTAGCTTTTGTAAATTGCTAGATAGTTTAAAGATGTGTTTTGAATTTCATTTTACTTTTTGCAAAAATCATATATTGAACTTCAACATTGTAAAATCGTACATTATTCAAAAGTATTGCAATAATAGGCTCATTTTGTTCTCAATTTAAAGACATTTTCATCGATATGTTTATCTATAAGGAAATCGCTAGACATATTTTTAGATATTTGATAAATAAAGTTTGTTATATAAAAAATGTAAATAGCTAATAGTATAGAGTAATTTTCATAACTCCCCTTCGGGGGTGTTGAGATTTAAATAAAAATAAAGTCAAATGTAGTTTTTACAAATTGTTAGATAGTTTAAGGGTGTGTTTTGAATTTTATTTTATTCTAAAAAATATATATACATTAAATTCTAATTTCTTTTATAAAATCGTATGTTATTTAAAAGTATCGCAATATTCGGCTCATTTTGTTTGCAATTTGAAGACCTTTTCATCGATATATATATATATATATATATATATATATATATATATATATATATATATATATATAGTGTGAGGTTATTTTCAGAATCAAATAAATTGCGAGAACTGCGAGAACCACTTTTTTACTATTAGTAATGCATAATGTACATCATGTTAATGCAAAATGGCATTTTAGAAAATATACCGAATTTATTTTGAATGAAAAAATTAAATTAAGGGCAATATTGGAATTTAACTCTCCCGCAAAAATAGGATCCCATTCAAAAAGCCTACACAAAACCGTTTATTACTGTAAAAAAAAATCCCTTCCCTCAATTGACGCCTCCTTCCTCCTCCCCCATCATGAGTTTTCAGAACCTTCACCGAAACCCTAGCCGTACCCCAATCCTGATATTATCACGAACCAAATAAATACAAAGTTACTTTCGCCTCCTCGAATCGTCCTCATAACCATCTTCCGCTGATTTCGACCCTACAACCATTGGTAGTCCTAATTTATATCTTATACCAAATCACAAATTAATGTTAAGGTATGTATTCTTTTTTAATTAAATCGAATCGTGGATATTTTTTTTAAAACCAATAATCGATCTTTCTCGTGGCCCTTTATCTAGTTGGTTTTTGGCGGCGAGATAAGATCATTCTCGTGCATCAATTTATCATTACAAAGTTTTAGATCTAGTTTCTTGATTTTTTTTATTCTTTTTGTTTATTATTATAAAGTTGCAGATCTAGTTGCATCAGATTCATTTCTCGTGCATCAGTGTATTATGTCCTATAAAGTGACCAAAGTGGGTAGATGATCTGTTTCCAAAGTCTTGTGTTGACTTTAGTAAATTTCAGATTAAACAAAATCGTGGTACCTAAAAAAAATAATTTAAAATGGTTTTACAAAATAGAATGGGGCACTCCGAGAATCGAAGCTCTAACCTCTCGCACCCAAAGCGAGAATCATACCGCTAGACCAAATGCTCACTCCCTTTATTTGTCTGTTTGTATTTAGTATCACAATGCGCATAGTTTTTCACTTATTTGTTTATTCTCCTGGTCTAAGTGCACATGTGTTCATAAATTTAATGCATATTGAGGTTACTAACTGTGTAGAAAAAGTGGTAAGTACCTATTGTGTAAAATTATCTTACTAGTATATGATATTTGCAAAACTCGTATACATATCTCATTTCTTATACTGAAATATTGCATGACGGCAATATAAGATTCTTTTAAATTCTCTTATATGTCAAATTGTTGTGTTGTTTTGTATTTCTTTTCGTCATTACAAAATAATTGAATTATGTGCATATGTGTTTTAAGGTTAGAGTGCATGTGTATATTATGGCTCCTAAAAAAATCAATGAAAAGGGTTTGCATATGTATTTTATGGACTATAAAAAGTTAATGAAAGGGTGTGCATATGTGTTTTTAGGGTTGAATAAAATCAAGATAAGAGTTACGCATCTATGTTTTAAATTATGCATTTATGTTTTTAGGGTTGTATAAAATCAAGATAAGAGTTCTACATATACGTACAAACTGGTTTTATGGCTGATACAATATCAATAAAAGGAGTGTGCATATGTGTTATTGAGATTGCATACGTGTTTTCATAGTTTCTGGTGACTTTGATGCCTTTTGTGCATATGTGTTTTTATAGTTTTTGAGTTTAAATGTATTGAAATTGCATAAATGTTTTTATTTATGATATAAGAATGTTTTTGGTTTAGTTTTGATTTAAGGGTGCACTTGTGTTTTGTGTTTTAAGGTTGTACTAATTTCTCAAAATGGTCTCTTGTGAACAAGTCGGAAATACATTGTGCATATGTGTTTTGTTAGAAGTTATGATTAAATAATTTTTTTATTAATTGGTTGTGGTTACAGGTACGAGTATAATGAGCGATGTCAAGAGTGCACATGTATTTTGTACATACTATCTACCGAGAAAATAGTTATGATAAAGAAGTAAAGAGTAAAGACACAAGTGCATGAAGTTGCGAGAAGATTAGTAGAAACGGCTATACATCAACGAAACTTTCATTTATTCTTTACTTTTAGAATTATCTATTTGAATTGTATATCACATGATTTTTAATTTTGTATATAATGTTTTTGTTTTGAAATGTATGCATACATGTAAAATATTTATGTTTGTCATTCAATGCGTTTGTGTAAATATTTTTTTACCAAAACACATTTACATGTTTAAGCAATTGAACAATAAAAATATACGTAAATTTGACATATATAAAAAACACATATGCACCTTATCTTTTGAAATTATGCATGCTGGAAATATAATTATTTCAAAAAAAAAAAAAAAAAAAAAAAAAATCCTAGAATTTAGGACCTAGAAAAACGTTTTTATTAAAAAATTCAAAATAAATAATAACAAATATAATTTTACTATTTTACCCTTTTAGATTAAATAATAAAAATAAATATTCAAAAAAATCTGATTGGTTGATGTTGGTTCTCGCAATTTATTTGGTTCTGAAAATAACCTCACCCTATATATATATATATATATATATATATATATATATATATATATATATATATATATATATATATATATATATATATATATACAACTTTAAGAAAGTTCTCATTTGATCTCAATTATGGGGAAGGTTAATGTGAGAACTTTTATAAAGTTGTAAAAATGAGAACTATTCTAAAATACCATTACAATATTGAAAAATAACCATTTTAGCAAAGATGCACCAAAATATTATGTATTAATACAAGTTAACATTAAATTGACTAATAACCAACTCATACATCAGAAACGAATTACTGATACACGATTAAATTTTTGATATATATATATATATATACATTAAAATCTCAAAAAACTAATTTCTTATACATAAATTGATACACCTAATATACAACAACTATTAAAAACTTGATACAAAATACTAAACATTGATACACATTACACGTTGAATCAAAGTGTATCACTTAGTTTACGTCAATTTTCATAAGAAAACCGATCAAATCTTTAACAATTTTTGTTGTAATTAATTATGTTTTTATTTTCTTTTAAGTTGAGTGTCATTTATGAGATTTTGGCTGGTTCTCATTTTTACAACTTTAAGAAAGTTCTCATTTGATCTCAATTATATATATATATATATATATATATATATATATATATATATATATATATATATATATATATATATATATATATATATAAACGTTATTTATATTTTACGATCTTTGCTAAGTTTTGTTAATGACAAAGTATGAACTTTAGCTAAGAGTAAATCATCACTTTAAGTGTTTAGGTCTTGTTTAAACTAAGGTTTACATTTCCTTTTAAACAAAACATTGTTTTTTCTTAAATTAGAAAGTGTCTTGTCACATCACATTTATTTCTTACATTTATGGTAAGTTTGTCATTATACATTTATAGAAAGAAAGTGTATTTGACTAACCATATGTTTGCTTGTGCAAGTTTGTGTTTGACTAGTATTTATGTGATGTGACCTTATTTGGTTTGGAAGATTTATTGCAAAACCAACTGCAGCCCTGACGGAACCCTGAGGGTACACGGGCGGAACCCATCTGAGGGTTCCGTCGTATCCGCCAGACCTGCAGAATGGTTTGCTATAAATACCAAACCACTTGTTAGTTTTGAGTCATCACTAAGAGTCATATTTTACAAATACTCTCTCATTATACTCAGTAGCTACTAACTTGTGTGATTCTCTTATGTAGCAAAGGAGTTCACTTATTCATCTAAGAAGTTACAAGTTTCAACTCTAAGTTGCAAGTCTTGTTAGCTTTGTCATGTATAAGCTTTGGTAGTTTATACTTCATTTGTATCATGTATGTAGAAGTGATCGGTTAGTATTTTAGGCCTCAAAATACATAGTGTGTCGGGAGTTGTTGTACCCTTGTAAAAGAACTAACGGGAGTGGTTGTACCCTTGGTAAAGAACTCGACATCTAGCTTAGTATCGGTAAAAGTGTAAGCGACGATGGGAGTAGTTGTACCCGTGTAAAAGAACTCAACATCTAGCTTAGTGTCGGTAAAAGTGTAAGCGACGTTGTAAAGGTTTCTCCATCGGGAAAGGAGCTTATTGATTAGTGCTTATAACTCTCGAGTTGGAAACTCGGGGCGTGGATGTAGGGCAAGGAAAAAGAGTCCTTGTAGCCGAACCACGATAAACAATCGTGTTGTGGTTTGATCGTTTCTTTCTTTGTCTTTGCTTATTACATATTGTCTTTAGTTAGAATTGCTAATCACACGTAAAGTTTTTCAAATAATTAAACAAGGAAAGTTGTGTTTATATCTTTAAACAAACATAAAGCTTTTCAAAGAACTAAACAAGCAAAGTTAGGATTGGTAATCATACGTAAAGCTTTTCAAAGAATCAAACAAGTAAAGTTAGAATCGTTATTCACATGTAAAGCTTTTCAAGGAATTGAACATATAACGTTGTGTTTATATCTTTAAGCAAACGTAAAGTTTTAAAAGATAATCAAGTTAAAAAGCGGTAAACTATTCAACCCCCACAATTGGTATCGGAGCTACGTTACTCAAGATCTTTAAAATAGAATGTATTTTAAAACTTGGATCGATCAATGGATTTTGAAAATCTCAAAGAAGGGCAACCTATCCAAAACCCACCGCTATTTGAAAAAGAAAACTTACTTGAATGGAAAAGTAATTTTGAAAACTATGTGAAATCAATTGATCAAGATCTTTGGCATATTATTGCTTTTGGTGATTTCAAACCAAAGAAAACAAGTTTTTGAAAACCAAGATAACTATCTTAAACTTAATAAAAATACTAAAGCTAAAACAATGATTTATAAAACTTTAGTACCGAATATGAAAGAATATATTTTTGTTAAATGGCTAATGATATTTGGAAAAATATGTTAAACTTTCATCAAGAAATATGTCAAGTCAAAGATGATCAATTTGATCTTACATATGAATTAGAAGTCTTAGAAATATTAATAGATAGACATTTAGTTGAGATAAATACATGTGCTACTAGTTTAAATGTTTTAAATGAAGGTGTAAGTGAAGATGATTACTCATGTCGAGCTCTTAGTGGACTTGCTCACGATTCATGGAATAACACGGATGAAGATGAAGCCAACCATCCGGTTTGTGATTCTCAACTAGATAAAACATCAAGCAAGGTACATTTTGAAACCAAACACTTTTGCTTTGACAAATTTATCCTAGAGTTTTCTAAACTAGAAAATGAGTCTAAACTTTTATGCAACATGGACCTAAAAACTATCTTTAACAATGAGTCTTCAAAATCTTTTGAGAATATCTTTGAAAAGGAAATCTTGTTAGAAGATAAAATGTCTAGACTTGAGAGTAATGTTGAAATTGATCTAGAATGTAAATTATGTCTAGATTACAAACATGAGATTAAAAAGCAAAATGAGAAAGGAAAAATATTAGCTAAATTTGATGAAAGCTCAAAATCTCTTGAAAGATTGTTGAGGAGTCAAAGGTTGTTTAAAGATAAAACCGGATTAGGATTTAACTCAAAAGCACCATCAACTAGTAAAACAAAGCAAGTAAAATTTGTCAAACCTAGAAGAGAGATTTAGAGATAATTCAATCTCTAATAGAAACTCATGATAAAAGGATTAAGGTTATCATGCTCTATGCTTTTATATAATTATCTAACCTTCTTGGATACATGAGTAATTGAGTTTCAAAGCGTGTCGTCAAACCAAGATTTTACGCGTTGTGTTTATCCTCTTGATAGTATCTCTATGCAATTTAAAATGTACGCATTACTTGTAACACCCCCAAAATACCGCAACGGAAGACTGTGTCATAAGGGTGCTACTTCATAATACAAAGTACAAGGTATAGAAAACGAACTCTAAATGAGACGTTTTGAAAAGTTACCATTCGATTAATGAATTCAAAGTTACAAACATGAGATTCCAAAGTATGATACATAAATGTATACAAAATGTTTTGAATGGTAAATGATAAAAGCGTAAGTCTTCAGAATATGCAGCTTGACTCTAAGTTCCACGCACTAGCTATCGCCTTACTAACCTGAGATAAACATGCTAAAGTGTCAACACAATGGTTGGTGAGTTCATAGAGTTTGTCTTAAAACAGTTGAAAAGCTTAAAAAGAATGTTCACATAGCAAAGGCATTGAGAATCCACTCAATTACAACTCCCACCATAAGAGACTTGTAACCTGTGTGTTCACAACCCACTGCTAACATATAGTATAATAAAGACATGTATAAGTTCATTAAAACAATTAAGCAATTAGTCATGAGTCTACACTTCATCTCCGAAGACCTCACGTTTATGATGTATCCAACATTCGCAAATGTTAGGATGTATCAATAGCCTCAATGGTCATCCAACAACTTAATTTGGAGCCATCGGAAGTCTCAATGGTCATCCAGCAACTTAATTTGGAGCCACTGGCAGTAACACAATCAAGTATAACGCAGTTAAGTATATATGAAATCAAGTATAATACGATCAAGTATAAGACAATCAAGTATAGAACAATCAAGTATAATGCGATCAAGTATTTGTACAAGTAAGCAAGTAGTTGTGCATGTATCCCCCCCAAAGAGTTAAAACAAGTATGAAAAGAGTAGGGGCTATGACTCACCTTAAGTTTATGTAATGAGAAATGATAGTGGTAGTCGAATTGCGAAAGTCTCTAAGAGCAGCCTATAATAGAACGTTGCCACTTAGGTTTGGAGTAACGTCTAAGAATACGAAGAATTGCCCATATATGTCTTGCATAATGTTCATGATGTAGTACTTAGTATATAGTGTAAGTCTTTGAATATAAGTGGTCTATGAAACATGTATAGTTTGTATATCTCTTACTACCGTTCGGGCCGACATAATTCAGAAGTCATGAAGTAAACGTTCGAGGAGCCAGGACACTTTAACTCGTAAATCCACAACTCGTCTCGACGGCTTACTTAATGAACTCCTCACATGAGGCTCCCTACTATTGTAGTATTTGATAACATATATATATAAGCTTTTTGATCTTTAAAAGTTATATGGTCTTTAGCCGTGGCTTTGCCGTGACTTTGGTCATGTTACCATGGTCTTGAGACTCAACCTTGGCTTTAGCCATGGTTGTGGTCTTGGCTTTAGGTCATTAGACCTCTTGGTCTCATCTAATTATAACAATTATATAGTGACTTTGGTCTAAAAATGGGCTGTTAAGAATTTGAAGAAAATTATCACTCAAAAAGCATTTTCAGGGCTCGAGCTTCTTTGCTCCTGAACGAAAATGGCGTTCCGGACAACTTTCGTGTTTTAACTTTTTGATGAATCGGACCAGAAGTGGGACTTTCAAATTGGCAGAATGCAAACAGGAGGTTATGGGCAGTTTCGGCGTTTTGGTGTCGCTAACTTCTTATGGCCATAACTTTTGACTCGTGTACTCGTTTTGGGTGATTCAAATTGCTATGTTTTCCTTTTGAAGTCCTCTTTAACAGTAAGTAAGTGTCAAATATCATAGATGTACTATTTTGGTCGTGGTTCTCCATAAAAATCACTAGTTTGCTTGTTTACTTGTCATAAGTTAACATATGTATACCAATACTTGTTTTATCCATTTTTAAACATCATGAACACAATACAAAGACCATATATAGCATGAAAGAAACATAATAAGCATGAAAATGATAATTAAGCAAGGAGTATGTTAGGGTTTGCTTACAACTTGAGGCTTTCTAAAAGAAAGGTAAGTAACTAGTAAGGTACGGACTTTGATAGACTTAAGCTTCACCCTTTGCAATCTATGATAAACCGAGGTTATTTGAAGATTATAACGACTCCTTCTTGAAGTCCAAAGCTATTTGAAGATTATAACGACGTCTTTTTGGAGACTTTAAAGTTATAACAACTTTTCTTAGAAAATTTCCAAGATTGAAGATCAAACACTTGTTTTCTTTCAAAAACTAGTTAACTTTCTTACAAAATATAAGAAAAGTGCCTTAGGTTTTAGGACTTGAAGGTTATAAGAAGGTGTGGTGCAAGTTTTCTATGTGTTTTAGCTTGGTATTTATAGGGTAGGAAAAATAGTTAACCATATATTGGGTTAGAATTTAACCATGGTTAGTTTAGACACTTGTAAACATCCTAGAGATCAATGGTCAAGATCAAGCCACAAAATGGTGACTCCTACCCCCCTAAGTCGGTTCCATAAGGATAAGGGTGACTAGATGAGTAGTCATGGTCTTTGGATGATAATATCCTAAGTATGTAGCTAGTTTTGGACCCGTAAATTGCTAACCGTAAGTGATTAAGCCTCAAAACGTAAAACCGGGTATCGTAAAAATATGAAACTTATAAATATGGTTAAACATGTCAATATAGTCCATAATAAAATATAAAATGAGTGGTAGGATCTATCGGGTGCTAAAACCCTGCTAAAAACTGGAAACACGGGTCTAAAACGCGCAATTCGCGTAAAACGCTGAACTGAAAAACGTAAAATTCCGAAACTTTTGGAATTGTCATAAAATGATAGAAAATCATATTTTTATTGTTTATAATGTTTTATGGATATATCGGGATGCTGGAAGGATGTTTAAACCTAAAAGTAAATCTCGGACACGGCTTTGTGATTTTTGCAGAAATGATCCGACGAGCGTCAAACTCTCGGATTATCGTTAAAATAGTTTAACTTACGAGAATATGAAATAAAAATTTCTGAGATGAATAGTGAAAAGTGAATAGTAAAAAGTGAATAGTAAAATTTTCGGGAATAAAAGTTAACCTGAAATTGCGAATTGTTACATTACTTCAACTTGATTTTGATTGTCTCTTGTTTCTAGCATTATGTGTTGAAATATGTGTTATTAGTAATACTCTAAAGTGTTTACCTGCTATTAGTAATAACAAAGATTAGATTCTATGCAACAAGGAATTTCGTCATTAGTACTAGTAGGAGATATAAGGTGTTTTGGTTCTTTAACCGTCAAGAGATAAACACGAGAAACTCTTGAGTGAGTCTCACTCAACTCTTGCTTACAAGTGAGCTAACTAAGAATTTCCTAAGTGTTAAAATGTCTAACACTTTTGTGATGCTTGCAAAACAAACCTTTATAAAACAACATTCTTAAACACCATACTTTGGGTCTTAAATTGTGTTTTACTTCAATCACTCCTTTATGATAATTTCACATAAAACACACAAGGTGAAATAAATCATATTAGCATACATTAGGATGTGTGGAAGAAAATGAGTTTTCAACATCTAGGATTTACACATCAAATGTGACACTCAGTCTCATGATGTTGTACCTCTTGGACTTTTTCAAAACAAATAAAGTTCATAGTGTCCTAAGTAAGGAAACCCAAAGAGTCGATGAGTCGTTGAATATGACATTTAACGAGTGATCTCCTCCTTCTAAGATATCATCTTTGGTAGATGATGACTTAGTCGAAAGTCCAAGGATGGCAAGACAAGTATGTTGTGTAAAACATTAAGGATAAAAGTACAAAATAGCATCTTCTCACCTTGTGTCAAACATTGAATCAAGTAAAATTGACATAAGTTATAAAACTTGATTTATAGGTCATAGTTGTGTCTAAACAAATTCAACAAAAACAATTTTTGGAATTTGGAAAACAAAATAGATATTTCAAAGTAATCAAGTGATTATAGTGTCAATATTTGAAAGACTTTTTGATAATAAAAGCAAGCCCCAAAAGCAAGGGATTTTAACTTAAAGACATTCCTAGTTACTCTCTTGTTCTCAATGGTTAAGTTATTGATGACTTATCAAGAATGAGATTAGCAAATCCGTAGGTAAAACTAAACGTAGAGAAATGTTCGGAAGACTACTTGTTCTCATAACAATTAGATCCAGCATTATGTTTAGTGTTTGTCTATGTGCTCGTTTTAGAGAAGATCCTAATACAACTCTTTAGGAAGAGCTTGTATGGATACATCAAAAGGTACTACACAACTAGGATTATGGTCTCCTAAAAGAACGGGAATAGAAACCATAGTGTATGCCAAATGGAATTATGTCGGTAATAAGTTGATAAGAAAAGCACAAGTGGTACTTGCACTTTTATACTTACTTACCCAATGATTCTCCAAAACACGTAAGGTTCTCAAATTAGTTTCGGATGGAGAAGCACATCAACAAGCTCCGCTTGAACAAGCAAAATCGTGTCAACAACGGAATTCTTTTATCAACATTGTTATCCCTTCAACAAAGGAATCATCAACTTCGGCGACAATTCAATTCATTATGATTCTTAATCGACATATTGTGATCCATCATCATCACCTTGGTAAGAATGTTCATTGAGGAACGTCTTAACTAAGAAAGTCTTCTACGTTAACCATTCTATCAACATTTTCACAAAAACACTTGAATGTGAAGCATTCATCATCCCTCGGCTTAGTCAAAGACTCATAAGACCTAAAACCTTAGTTTTGAACATTAGGATAAAACCACAAAAATCAAGACAATCCCTTTTGAATTTTTCCCTGCAGTTCCCACGGAACCCTCAGACCATACGGGCGGAACCCTCCTTTTGGTTCCGCCTGGTCTGCCAAAGCTGCAGGATGTTTTATTTTTTATTTCAAAACCAAACACCCTCTTAACTAAATCATTCACTTTTCAAACAACCATCACCCTCTCAAAAACATATAACCATACGAAATTTAGGGCTTCCAATTTAACCTCTTCAAATCCAATCAACTTTGTAAGTGTTCTAATCATAATTGCATTTTTAATTCATGTATGACATTTTCATTTATTAACTAGAATCTTAGGGTTTATGCATATAACTTTTTGATTCATGAAAAACTTGGTTGTTAAACAATCATGACTTCCATTAGTTAAGAATCGTAGCCTTTTTGTTGTTAATTTGATTTGCAAAACACACCAAGTGCATTGTCTTCCAAAAATTGCAATCCACGACTAGAACATAACTCTTCACCACATTGTTAAAACAAATGAAAAACATCATTAAAATATCACTTGCATATTGTCTCTTGAATGCTAAAGGGGATACATAACTAATATGTATTTTCGGGTACATTCAATCGAAGACACATTCAATTAGGAGAGTTTTGGTTATCTTTTGTTTTTATAACAAAACTTGCATAACAAAACAATTTGGGAATCAAAATGAGTCAAGATAACCAAGTCTCCACATTGTTTGCATATAGGAACACATTAGAACATCCACATTGTTAAAAGTCATTAACATATAATTTTGTGTTTTCTAGGAATCAACATGACTCCCGCAAATTACTCCGATCACAAGGAAACCCTTAAGTACTTGCCCAAACACCATAGGACCAAAGGTCTCAACAAAGTTCAAGTAGAAACCTTTAAGGCATTAGAAAAACGCTATGTTCACGAAGGTAGAACCATTGATCCATCCTTTCTAGAAGGAACATCTATTCGCCAAAGCTTTGCCGCAATCAACTTTGATTGTCTCCTTGATATCGATGAGCCAATTTGTCCTAGGTTAATCTTAGAATTCTATGCAACCGTAAACCTTTCCACAAATGATTTTGGTAAGATATCATTAAACTTCACAACCAATCAAATACCAAATTTCATAGATTTAAAAGACTTATCTATCATTTTTGGTGTCCCAAATGCAGGTACTTGTCTCTACACGGATAAGTGGCCCATTTCAAGCCTTGATTCGATTGAGCGTTTTCATCCATACGACAACCCTCTAGCTAGTAAGGAAACAATTAAGGAACATCTCTTCGTTAGAACCTCTACCACTAGGAAGAATCGTTCGGGAAATATTGTGGATAAGGATCCTTTTGGTATGGAGCTCAATGAGCTTAAACCACAATTTAAGAAGTGGGAAGAAATTCTTAGAGCTAACGTCATAAGTACCATAGGAAATAGAGATCATGTCAACACATGCCTTTGCTACATGCTCTATTGCATTTCCACCGGTCAACCCTTTAACTTAGCCTACTACCTAGCCAAAAGAATGGCCGACATACCCTTGGTTGGAACAACCGCTCTTCCTTATGGAATGCTTCTTACTCGCCTCTTTAGAGCAATCTCACCCATTCCTCCTAACGATAATGGAATGTGCCTTGACTATTCTCTCGTTCCTCACATCTTCGTCCCTCTAAGTGATAAACGAGTTTTCAAAGCTAAGGGCAAACGTACTCGCTCACCTTCACCATCATCATCATCATCCGACATGAGCGAGGACGATAAACTTCCTAACTCGAAGTTACCTCCTTTAGACTACCTTCAAGAACTCCCCATCATTGACAATGCATCCGAAGAGTTCAAGCAAACCAAAGGAATATTCAAGTGCTTTGGAAGGTACCTAAGCAAGCTCAATAAGAAGATAGATCGGTTGTAAGAATCGTTATTAAGGAGTGTTTGGCTTATGAAGGTTTTAAAACCTTGTATGTGTTAAACTATGTGATTTGTATTGTTTTTCATGTTCATGCTTTATCACGTTTGTCGGATTATGTTTGTATGAGCTTTTATTCATAATGACAATATTTGAGGTGTTTGTCAATTTTTATGCTTATGGTAAATTTCACTAAGTTTAGTGAATATTCGCGACCCCCCGATCAAAGTCCTATGATATGTGTGTTTACATGTCCAATTTTTGCAATGTCTAACCAGATATGCATTATCTTTTTGATTTTAGGAGTTTTTGAAAAATTTGAAAATCGTCTCGCGGGTCAAAATCGCGGACTGTGTACTTTTTCAGGTCTGGCGGATCTGGCGGCACCCTAAATTGGGTTCCGCCAGTGTAATTTCTGGGCAACCCAGAAATGGCCCAACGGATTAGACGGAACCCAAAACAGGGTTCCGCCTGTGTATCGCGAGGGTTCCGCCAGTCACCTGCAGAAAATTTTTGACATTTTTCTTAAGTTCAAAACTTGTAAAGTGTCAAACTATTATCCTAAGTCAGAAACATCTTCCATTAACTCCAATAACCATATTAGGACAACTCTCACTCACTAAAACAATTAGGAAGTCACTTCCCTCCAAAAATTCAAATTCAAACATAACTAACCCAAGGAACCCTTTTAAAGGATCCTTCAAACTATTGAAACATTTTCAACCAAATCACATCCCATGATGACAAAGCATTGAGTGCATATGTTGGTCTTTCACTCCACCCTATTCCATTTGATTGACATCAAATGATGTGACATGGTCATGAAAATCATTTGAAACCTCAATCTTTGAATGGTAGAACATCAAATCCAAACACCCATTTCAACATCTTTTCCACCTTATAAATTTGAAATTTTTGCAAGAATTCAAATCACACCATAACCATCAAAATTTATTCTCTCAAAACATCAAAACCACACCTTTGAAATGACTAAATCCAATACATCATCCGAGTCATCAAAATCCTTCTCAAAAACCACTAGGATTAGTGTTAAACCTTGTTGCTTCAACAAAACCGTCAAGTCAAGCTCATCATCTTCAAGTGATGCCTCGCTTAATATTTCTTCACCTATCCAAGATTTCCTTAACCTCACTACCTCAACACCATCCTTAACACATTGCAATACCAATGTAATCACCATTCAAGATTTGCTTAATCTTGCTACTCCAACACCCTCTCCAACACATTGCAACACAAACTTAGCCACCATTCTTTCACCAACTAAACCTTCAAGTGATTCAACATCACCTTCTCAACAAGCTCAACCATCAAAAACCCCCATCACCTCAATCACCAACACTTACACCAATGAAACTTTTTCATACACCGCCAACATCACCACTACCCTATTTGGAAACATTAGAAGACCTATCACCCAAATCATCAAGTCCACCATCCTTGTCACTGTTTGACACCATTGCTCAAATGGAAACCCAACAACAACCTAGTGAGCAACTAGATGATGAACCCCATCAACCATCATTGGTAGAATGGTTGGCTTACCGTTATGCTAGACCATCAATTTTTCCAAATGATCAAGGTCATACACACTCACAATCATTTGTGTTTCACCCAATTTACAAAGACCTTCATGGTAATCCTTCCGGCAAACCAATCTTCCGCCATTTTGTTCAAAACCAACAACCACAACAACAAAAACCACAACAACAACAACCATCACCACAAGAACATTCCCAACAATTTGAATCTCTAATTTCTTCTTATAAGAAAATAGAAGCATCCATATGGGAAAAACCTCCAAACCTTAATGATGAGATTGACACTCATTTAAACCACCTTCATGCCTTCAAACGTATGGTTGACTCTCAAATCAACCATATTATGGTTTTAAAAACAACACTACACTCAACTAATGAAGGAAGCAAAAACACCTCTCAACCATCCACCTTTGCTCTTTCAAGTTCAAACCATCCACCACCAACAAATCAAACCACTCTTCCGTCAAACTTTCCCCGCCATGATTGCAATCATTGCGAAAGAACCGCTCACATTAGTGAAGGGTGTCGAAGGGAAATTCGCGAGCTATCCGAAGAAATGAGGTTTATACTAAACCATATTTTGGATCGTCTACACTCCTGGTCTCACACACCTCAACCTTAGAGTCTCCAAAATGAAACAAAACCGTTTCTTTTGGAAAATGTTTCCCATTTAAACCGAAAAACCAAAACCGTGTCATCCTTTCAACCTTCAAAATAAAGCCCGCTACAACCTCCAACACACATTTTCACCATTAAACAACCTCAGCCTTTGGAAAATGTTTCTCATTAAGGAAAATGATGATTTCCTTGTAGCTTTTTATGTTCTTAGTTTATTTTTAGTTTTTCTTTATTTTTAAGAAGTAGGATGATGTCATCCTAATTTCTTGTGTTTGACTTTCCAAGAGTCAAAATTTTAAACATGAAATGAATTTCATTCTACTACAAGGTTTGCATTGTTTGTTGACCATTTAGGTATAACGAGTAAACTATACCTCGCTATGGTAGCATACATATATCTTGTGTTTTAGAAACTAACCTTTCTTTTTGTAGAATCATTATCCATGTTTTCTTTCCTTGATACTCCATTTAGGGGAGTAATATTCAAGGGGGAGCATGAGTATTGTCTTATTCCGCTTCACAACTCTTAGTTGTGTTTTAGACATGAAATGCTTTCATGACTTGTCTTGTGCGGCAACTAACTTTTTTCTTGTAGGTTCAAAATCTATGTCTCATCTCTTGGCACTCCATTTAGGGGGAGTATCGTCCAAGGGGGAGCAAGTGCATACTTCCGCTTCGCTACTCTTCTTTTTGTTTCGACAAAAAGGGGGAGAATTTATATATAAACTTGTTTCAAAATTTTTTTTGCATATCAAATCATCTTAGCAAAAAAAAAAAAAAAAAAAAAAAAAAAAAAAAAAAAAAAGTTTTTATACTAACTTTATAAGATTTAACACTAAAACTAGTGACTTACTTATAAATAAAGTTTATGTTTTGTCATCAACAAAAAGGGGGAGATTGTTAATACAAATATCGCCTAAAAACGTTATTTATATTTACGATCTTTGCAGAGTTTTGTTAATGATAAAGTATGAACTTTAGCTAAGAGTAAATCATCACTTTAAGTGTTTAAGTCTTGTTTAAACTAAGGTTTACAATTTTTTTTAAACAAAACATTGTTTTTTCTTAAATTAGAAAGTGTCTTGTCACATCACATTTATTTCTTTAAATAGAAATATCACATCACATTTATGGTAAGTTTGTCATTATACATTTATGGAAAGAAAGTGTGTTTGACTAACATATGTTTGCTTGTGCAAGTTTGTGTTTGACTAGTATTTATGTGATGTGACATTGTTTGGTTTGGAAGATTTATTGCAAAACCAACTACAGCCCTGACGGAACCCTGGGGGTACACGGGCGAAACCCATCTGAGGGTTCCGCCATATCCGCCAGACCTGCAGAATGGTTTGCTATAAATACCAAACCACTTGTTAGTTTTGAGTCATCACTAAGAGTCATATTTTACAAATATTCTCTCATTATACTCAGTAGCTACTAACTTGTGTGATTCTCTTATGTAGCAAAGGAGTTCACTTATTCATCTAAGAAGTTATAAGTTTCAACTCTAAGTTGCAAGTCTTGTTAGCTTTGTCATGTATAAGCTTTGGTAGTTTATACTTCATTTGTATCATGTATGTAGAAGTGATCGGTTAGTATTTTAGGCCTCAAAATACATAGTGTGTCGGGAGTTGTTGTACCCTTGTAAAAGAACTAACGGGAGTGGTTGTACCCTTGGTAAAGAACTCGACATCTAGCTTAGTGTCGGTAAAAGTGTAAGCGACGATGGGAGTAGTTGTACCCGTGTAAAAGAACTCGACATCTAGCTTAGTGTCGGTAAAAGTGTAAGCGACGTTGTAAAGGTTTCTCCACTGGGAAAGGAGCTTGTTGATTAGTGCTTATAACTCTCGAGTTGAAAACTCGGGGCGTGGATGTAGGGCAAGGAAAAAGAGTCCTTGTAGCCGAACCACGATAAACAATCGTGTTGTGGTTTGATCGTTTCTTTCTTTGTCTTTGCTTATTACATATTGTCTTTAGTTAGAATTGCTAATCACACGTAAAGTTTTTCAAAGAATTAAACAAGGAAAGTTGTGTTTATATCTTTAAACAAACATAAAGCTTTTCAAAGAACTAAACAAGCAAAGTTAGGATTGGTAATCATACGTAAAGCTTTTCAAAGAATCAAACAAGTAAAGTTAGAATCGTTATTCACATGTAAAGCTTTTCAAGGAATTGAACATATAACGTTGTGTTTATATCTTTAAGCAAACGTAAAATTTTAAAAGAATCAAGTTAAAAAGCGGTAAACTATTCAACCCCCTTCTAGTTTTCCACAATATATATATATATATATATATATATATATATATATATATATATATATATATATATATATACACACACACACACACACACTTTGAAATAGGATCAAATGAGAAAAACTTTTAAAATAAGAAGGATGAGAAATAACTATAACTACATATTAGAGATGCATCAACTTGAATTAAATGCATCCCTAATTTTTTATATGCACCATAAAATATTTTCTAGCTAAGAATTAGATACATATACATATATTAGATGCATTTTAGTAAGCTAGAAAAATCCTATGTATTTTTCATGCTCTATGGGTCAAATTTATTGCAAGAACTATTTTGCATCGTTTTCACTTCAAAATTACTTTTAAAACTAATTGGGATGCATCTAAATAAATAGTGATGCATCTAATTCAAGTCGACGCATCTCAAATATGTGATTATAGTTATTTCTCATCCTTCTTATTATAAGTTTTCTTCTCACTTGATCCTTACCCAAAAACCTTGTGTATATGTGTTAGATATGATAAATAAAGTGTTACATAAAAGAATCATAAATAGCTAAAATTATTGGTAATGTTTGTAATTGGTCACATAGTTCAAGGGCTGTTTTAGATTTTTTTTTTAAATATTATTATTATTATTATTATTATTATTATTATTATTATTATTATTATTAATCTTTGATACGATGTCGAGGTCTATACTAATCTTTTATATAATAAAACAAAACATCAAGTGGAGACTTTCGTATTTCAAAAAAAATATTATTATTTCCTTATCAGGTAATATTTTAGTTATTATTTTTTAATTTATAAATTTATAAATTCGTTTGTTGATATAGTAGAAGATAAATACAAAAAATATAGATAAGATGCAACTAATAATAGGATTAAACTTTTTAAATGATTATCTTTAATAATAAAAACTATAATTAAAAATCATAAATCTTTTATATAATAAAAGAATTACATCATTTCAGAGTGTTTTTGTAAGTCCCTTCTCAATGTAAAAAAAATTGGGCCAATAGGAGAGCTCGATTTTGCCACATAAGCAAAATCGAGTGACGTGATTGACCAATAAAAAGTCAAAATTGAATTGATTTTGGTCAAACTTTAATAAATTTGTTGGAGAATTTGATTGAGGAAAAAAACATATAAAAATATATGTGTCAAATTTATGAAAATAAAAACTTAAAAAAAGAGGGGGTAATTAATAAAACATTAGTGGTTGAATTTTAAATATATTATATGGGGTTAAGTGTAAAATTATAAATCTCCATGTTTTTTTTATAACTTTAGATAATAAAAAAAATAACTCCTTACACTTTATAACCCCTACACTCTATAATATGAACTTTGTTTACAATTACATGAGTATTAGTACTGGCTTGAGACTTTCATCCATTAAACTTACAAAATTCTACAAATATATGAATTAGGTTTAATATACGTTAAATATTTTAAAAACAAATATTTGTTTTAAACTTTCATCCATTAAAATATTTTTTACTATGTACATTAAATAAGGACTCATGTTATCCTATTTAAAATTTAATCTATGCGTACACGGATTTGAATATTAAATACGGCTAAATTATTATTAACGGTAATATAAATATCAACAACTCATGTAATTATTATTTAAAGTTTATATACGGGTATCCTGAAAACATTTTTGAAAGACAGAGTCCACAAATTTTAACCCACATAAGAATAAGTTTTTCCATTCTTCTCTTCTCTTCTACCCCACATAACAAAGCCTAAACATTCGTTCTTTCAATTCATGAGATTGGATATTCATGATGTATTGCAGATTTGCAGTGATGAACAAATGTTTATGTTTTAATTCATGAATATCCAATATCACCAGACATAACAATCGCATCCATCTTCTATAACACGAATCAAACCATACCTTCCCAAAATCAAACCGATTGGAGAATCAAAAACGAATATTAAAACGTATAAAACCGTACAAAAACGTATACAGTTGTCGATGTTTAAGCTTAAAAATGTATTAATGACTGAGATTAGGTTTAAGTTCAGTTTTATTTTATTTTATTTTATTTTTATTTTTTTTAATGATCTTTTGGTGTTGGGTTTAGCTGATAAAGTTTGTTAAATTTGACTTTGTGTTTTGTTGAAGTTTTGCTTTTGTGGGTCTTTTATATTGTTTAGTTGATAAAGTTGTGAAATTTGTTCAACTTAATGGTAGATTATGTTGAAGTTTTGATTCTTATAGCGTTCGGGCATAATAAAGTGGTGATTGATATGCTTTCTGTATGTGTTATGATGATCTCAAGTAAGAATCTCCTTCTATTAATAGTTGTAAATGGAGTTTGTATAAATAAGTTTTTAGTGTTTTTGTGTACTTTAAGTTAACTATTATTAGGGGTCACTAATGTTGTCAAGTGAGTTTCGACATGTTTTCATAATTTCGTAGGTCTTGGATGCAAACTCTATAAGATTTGACACAAAGATTCAATGGCATACGTGAGATATATTTTGTTTAAAATACAAATTGGGTGTAACACAATGAGTATATTTGCAATTATAAACTCATTATATGGTGACGATCTGAGCTGCAAAGAGACTTCACGTCGAATATTTACTCTACGGGTAAATTGTGTATATCCTTATAAACAACTATTTGATTGGAGCATAATGGAGTGTTGTTCTTTATACGGAAGTGATTGGCACACTTTCGTTTTATTATCGGGACAGTCACGATACAAGCAGTTAAAGCAGTTTATACTAAAGGTACAATTGTTTATTGTATAATGTGGAGTGTCCCAATAAAAATTAAGAGTGCTGCCAACCACTTCCCTTCTTCATATGATATGGGGGATGCTTATATATCACACTTGAAAAAAGATTATGCGTTGCAAAGTAATTTATGTACCTTCTAATATAATCTGAATCATTAAACAACCCATTGTAATACTATTCTTTTGAATTTGAATTGGATATATAACATCAACAAAAATAGTTAAAGATTAAAGTTGAATCAAATTAACTCTGAAAATTTAAACTGGACACTTATTTTGAGACGGAGGTAGTATAAAGGTTCGGCTTTTAGCACATTTACCTTAAATTAACAATTACTCAAAGAAAAAAAACATTATAATTAAAATTTATGTCAAAACCCCGTGCGTGCACGGGTATTATAACTAGTCACACAAAACAAAGATTAAATTATTTGTTTTTTAACAAATTAAATCATTCACAAAATTAAAAAAAAAAAAAAAAAAAAAAAAAAAAAAAAAAAAAACATGCGCAGACATTATAACTAGTTTTTAACTTCTTATAAAAGGATCATAATGTAAAAGTAAATGAGTTTAATATCTAAAATATATGCGGTTTATATTTTTATTTCAAATATAAGAGTGTTGATCATAATACATTTTTAACAACATGTGGTAACTATAATAAAGATAATGATGTGAAGGGGTAAAATATATATAGTCTAAGTATTTTAAAGGTAATCTGTTACGGAGTATTCTATTAAATCTAAAGTAAATTATTGTAGATGAACAGTAATTTAACTTTTTTAAATGTTACATATAAAATTTTAGCTTGTCAATTGCATATACCAAATGATTGTGTGACAAAAGTTACTTCCTTTGTGTTTGATGTTGAACTCTCCTAGACATCGAGATTCCATATACCCATAAGGAATTGTAAATCACTAGAAAAGGGGTCGTTATTTCCTTTCGGTCTAGTTAATAGAAATAGAATAATAGCTATAGGAAACTATCAAATGGACATATTTACTGAATTATATTCTCATGCGGGCCTTTACAAGGTTTCCTAAAATCTCATTAACTTTGCCATTCATTGACATTGTTGTATATCTCATTCTCAATAAAGTTGGTAAGTTTCCATTGAGAAATAACAAAATGTGTAATGATATATAGTTTGATAATATAAAATTACCATCAAATGATCTAACACCGTATGTTGTTATCACAAAAGTGTAGAGTTTAAACCTTATTAATTAGATATTTAAAGGTGGCCACGGACAAAAATCAAATACGGTCATTCGCAATTCACTTAACAAAATAATGTGAACAAATAAACCTCATATGCTTTAACTTATACTCAGTTTTGAGTTTTCTCATATACTATTATTTTGTCTATTGATAACACAATAGTGCCTTTATGACTCTTACAAGATCTCTGAAGCAAAGAGAGGTGGGGGTAGACCCTAGTCGATCAGGGGTAGGGGTACTTGTTTTGTCAAATCGTAGTCATGAAATCTTTTTATTAAGGCATGAGTTATAAGGACGGGGGTATCTTTTTTATTCTAACGGGGGTTTGACTTTTTTGGCGTTTTGTGACGTTTTTTTTTTTTTTTTTTTTTTTTTTTTTTTTTTTGGCGTTTTGTGACGTTTTTTTTTTTTTTTTTTTTTTTTTTTTTTTTTTTTTTTATATCAAAAAGCTATAAACCTGAAAGTGCGGAACAAAAAATATAAAGTTTAATAAGTCAAACTGTTAAAACTGTCAGAAATACGGAACAGAAACTGGGCTGCGCTGAAAAAAAAAGGGGCAAAAAGACAAGGGGACAAGTGGGCAGCTAGTGGGGCAGCTAGGTGTAGACCCCGTTCTTATAGGGCAACCCTTTATTAATGCATACCGCTAAAGTTGTACAAGTGGGTAATACCCAAGTGACTATGCAAGTACCCTACAGATTTTACTCAAATCTATGTCTCCTACAAATCATCATTTCCTCTTTATAAAACAAGACCTTCAGCAATCACATTTGACACTCCCATTGGTCCAATCACTTGTGTTTCTTCTTGTTTTCATTAGTATGGAAACCCTCTTGATTTCTTCATAGAATCTTGGTTTCTTTCTCCTTTTGGCAATTTGAAATCATTTTATAATCATTCTTTAACATCCACATTTGTTTTTTTATTTTACATTTTAGGTATAGGTAGTTCTTACAAGAATGTCATGCGCTTTTATGAAATACAAAAATATAAAATTGACTCCTTTGTTTGAATTACTTGGTTTCCTTTCATGTGCTTTTTGTGAGGTGTGATGAGGGTTCTAGTTGAGACTTGAGAGTGATTCTTTGGAAGTGCTTTTTCATCTAAATCTTGCATGTGGGAATGAGGTTTGTGTGGTACAGCCAAGGATGACTTGCCGGAGGCCTACAATTTCATGTTATTGGTAGGTTGATCGGCAAGTTATTTTTCGGCTAAACCACTACCTCGTTTTCTCATGCTAGATTTTTGATGATACTTGTAGTGCACACCAAAAGGTCCTTGTCAAAAATGGTGGTATGTATATGGTTTATGATGATGTATCTTCGAGATAATAATCACCTTTTCTTTTTATCTTTGTATCGACACACAATAACATGTACACAACTGCATATATACATATTTTCTATCTAGATATAATTTATGGGCTCAAATTTTAGTTAGTAAAAGATTTCCAGTACTCTTGTTTTAATAAAACAATGTAAAACAAAAATTATATTTTGTTTGGCTCAAATTCATAATTCATAAATCGTACAAGTACTTTTTAAGTGCTTATAGGGATTATTTTCTGGCTTATATTCTGATTTGCATTATGAATTACACGAACTCTTCATATGTTAGAGAAATGTGTTATGATTTATTATGTGCGTACAACAATGAAACGAGATGCAAGTTATTGCAAGAAAGTACGTTAGTCAAATGCGCCAATTAACTTAAGGGTGCGTTTGGTTCAAGATATATAAATGACATTATTTAAAGTTCTAAGCAAATGTAAATTCTTTCCATGTGGGAGGAAATTAAAATGACTCACTTTTAGCCTCAATCATGCAAATAAATTTCCTGAGCCCATATATTTATTGTAAACCAAACAAGTTAATTGAAGCAAATTTAATTTCAATTCACTTCAATTATCTTGAATTTACCCCAACCAAACGCCACCTAAGGCTTTGGCTCATGCGGTAATTGAATTATTGTTGCCATTAAAGTGTCAATATACTTCAAAAAAACAACACTTTCATTCATATATTTGTATAGAAGCGCGCTTAGCATAAGATTTATCAACTTTTACAAAGCCAAAGTAAAATGTGAGATGACAAAATAGAAGGTATGTTGAAACAAGTAAGAGTTTATACATTACGAACTACGGAACTAGTATATGTTGAACAAAGCTAAACAGGCTAAAATGAACCAAACTATAGTAAGTTGGACGATGGGTTTGGGATTTTCTCAAACCATCGTATTAGGATATTTTTCTTTTGTAGTTTAAATGTTGAATGTGGAGTTTTTTACATTATTGCTTGCAAATACGTGTCTTTTTTATTTTGTTGATGTTGGAGGACTCATCAAGATACTTGTCAATTTTCATAATTCAAAAATTTTCAATTATAACCTTTTAACTTATACAAGAGTTAGTGAATATATCTTTTTCTTATAGGATTTTATTTAAGTTCCTTATGAATATATATAAACGAGCGGGGTAACCCGTGCGTTGCTACGGAACCGCTATGATTAGACATCTTGTGAAGCTCATTTGTATGAAACAAATCATTTACAAAGACATTATCATAAGTTGATCTCTTATAAACATGTCATTTCTACACGTTAAAAGCTATTGAACTTAAACCTAACATTTGTAACGCATTACAAACGTTTAAGCAAGTCTTCCGAATACATTGTACGGTCAGTGGCGAAGCTTGGAAATTTCGATTGGGGGGTCGGGATCTAAATTTTTTTTCCTAACACTATAGGGGTCGAAACCGAATTAAATTGGGGGGGGGGGGGGGGGCGAAACCGAAAATACCGAAATTTTTCTACACGAAAACTATATACCCCTACACCGCAAAAAAAATTTCGGGGGGTCGGCTGCCCCCCCCCCCCCCCCCCCCCCCCCCGCCCCGGCCCCTTAGAAGCTGCGCCTCTGTGTACGGTGATCTTCTTGGATATATGGCCGCTGCAACGAATCTCAATGAGCAACAATGTCCATAACCGCAACAATTTTGGCTTCTATGGTTATACTCCAACCACATCCCTCTTCCTGCATTCATTCACATAAAAGACATATAAAAGTATTAACTCAATTGAGGCAGACACATGCTCTACAGAGGACAACATCGACCTTGGTTGCTTTAGAGCAAAGAAACAAAAATACATTTTTCCAACATTGTTTCACAATGGAAATACTACATCGGTACTTAAATAAACTTTGTAATTTCCTTTCTAGGATATCCCATAATATGTATCATTAACTAACTTCATTGCTGGGAAATTTATGTCCGAATTTTCTTTAAGCACTGAGTCTCTCTTAACCTTTTGACAGTATCGATGCATTTCGGATATCCAACAAATGGTCAAGTCGTCATCTTTAAAGCTGTTATTTCAGGTTTCCTTTGACATAGACGTCACCACCTGTTTGCATCTCTCACACTTGCTTATCTATTAGCAGTTTTTCAATTTCCTTCCATATTTCGTGTTTGTGATTGTTCGAGAGGTTGAAAGTGTGCCTGCCAAGACATTAATATCAAAGATATTTATGTGGATATACAATTACACATTTGTAATACTAATAGTATATACATGTACCTTTGTTTTAAGTGATGAAAAGCAGCAACAATTAACCTATTTTTGTCAGACCAATTTACCTGGTGGCCAAAAATAAAACACAAATGGTTATAGGAGTAATGATAGGTTGCCTACTAATGTGACATGACAATTAAATCGCTGTGAAGTAAGGAAAATAATTGGCTCAAGGTTAACCAAACCAACAACAATTGAATGAGAGAAGTTGTATGCGTAATATACCAAACATCATTAGCGAAAGAAAGGTTCAAATGAATCCATAATACCTACCGAATTTATGTTGAGTAGTTTGATGCATCCTTGGTCACCTATAGGAACAATTGCACCTTCTTTTATACCCTGCCAAGAATGAGCACGGATGATTAACCTTTCTGACTTTTAAAGTCAAACAGGGTAAAACCGACTAATGGTGTCATATTTGATAAAAATGCAGACACTCTAGTGATAATGCAGATTATATTGTAGAAAAATGAAATAAATTCAATAAGCGCCTAAAGTCGTTTTAAATCCCTCAAGTAACTCCAATATCTTCCTTAAGTACACCACCAACTGCTGTTGCTCCCACTATCACAAACACCCACCCAAAATCCCAGCCTCCAGACCTCCACAAACAAAAAAGAACGACACATGCAATATCGTACCTGGCTAAAGCACACTCGTACATCTGTGCTATAGAAGTCTATATGTTTGATCATGAATACTACAATCATACCTGCCTACAAAAAAGGCCATTTTAAATCAGTGTTGTGTAAAAATACCATACATATATTCAAAATAGTAAATTCAAATGATCTAAAACAACCGAATAATCTAAAACCTCCTGTGTAGTACAACGTTTAACTTTAAAACACATCCATTCTCTTGATTAGGAAGGTCATCCTTAAACCGATATGCACTATTTTTTTTTATCCCTCAAGCCTGGTTCGATTTCGGTCATGGTCAGGTATAATATGAAGAATTTTAGCGTCTTCAAAACAAACACTCACTAAACAACTAAACATTGTTGTTCTACAAGTATTTTTATACATTTTTGAGAAATTTCAGCAACCTAAGCCGTCTTATTAACATTTTGCTGCAAAAATTTAAGCAACCAATCATCATTTTAAAGCCACTTTCGTAAAGACCCTACACACGGGCTGTTTTCCTAAAGACCCTGCACAAATTTCGGAAATCCTTATCTCAATAGCCTATTCTATATTTGATACTTCCAAAGCAGATATATATCCAGCAGGTTACCAAAACGGGTTGAACACTAATGACAAACCATATTATTACCAACTTAATAATCAAGGAAACAAACAACAAATTTGCATACCTTTTTTATTCTTCTTCTAACACAACAATATCCCTTTTTCGCGACTCATCTGGCTCCACTAATCTCCCACAATCATTTGCAAAATAAAACCCTAACTGTTATTTTCATAACCAATCACATTTAATGGGATATCGTACTAATGCGTGGGAATTGCACCAGACTTTACCTCTCGAGGGATCTCGAGAAGCTTACAACCCCCACCAGGCAGTGTACCTGATCGTTGTAGTATAGTATAGTGACAAGTACAGGGGATTGATCGTTGAACTCAGGAATAGTGTCGCTAGGATTAGAAAGCCTAAAAATTAAGTCTAGAGGTGAGGGATGATTCTTTTTGTATTTTTATATTTTATGAAAAGCAAGTAAAAATCTCGGGTTTTGGAAGAGTGGGTGGAATTAGTTGCTAGTCAACTAACCCAATAACTAAGATGAAATCAAAATAAAATAACAAAAATGAAAATAAATCTAATTACTAATGTGGTGTGAACAATAAATGGGAAAATTGTGTTTACTTAGATTTCATTACTCTCTAGATATCTTTTACAGGTTGATAGTTTGTTATAATTGCGTGGATGACGGGTTATATTCCTTAATACCATTCGTGGGGTGGTGTACGTACTTCCCTAACTCTATAAGCTCCTACTTCACTCCTATGTCGAGCTGGCTAAGAAGCTCCTAACATGGGATCACTAGAATTCGCTCATGCATTAAATACAACCATAAAAATCTAGTACACATCGGTTCATGTTTCTTAAGACGTTCAAGCAAGTTACACAATGGAGATCTGCCAGTTTTCTTAAGCCTAACATTGAAATCATTCATCCATTACAACTATAAACAAACAATCAACCTATAATTAACATCTAGGTTTCATTAAATCTAAGCAAACACACAAAAGATCTAGCCTAGCATGTTAAAATCAAGACAAGCGTAAGATATATTCAAACAATACATAGACATATTGAATGAATTGAAAGGATACTTATCTTAATTGAACATGAAAGGTTTCAAAGGGTAAAAACCCTTGAAAATACTGATAAAATCGTGCTAGGGTTTTTTCAAGTTATCCCTCTAATTGTCCTCCCTTAATGAATGAAAATTACAAAACTATATATAGATTTTCCAACGTGACGGCGTCAAGAAGAGAAATCTGACGCCGTCAACTTGCCGCCCAAAGAAATATCGGATTGCCTAGATCCTGATCTGACGCCGTTAAGAGCAAATTATCTCTTGGCCGTCACGTGTAATGGGACCATGACGGCCTATGGTGACGCCGTCATGCCCCTTAGTGTAAAACTCTAAAGACCGTCACGGACTCTATCCACTTCACCTCTTGTTTTACTCTTGACGCCGTCATGTAGAACTTGGTGACGCCGTCAGGTACTGTTCCCAGCAAGGAAAATTAAGACTTTGCCGTTTTCTTCACTTTTATGCTCCAAAAACCTCCAAAATGTTTCATTTTCCAGAATTCACTCCAAAAGTACCTAAAATCACAAAAGGAACGATTTAGGGCAATATTTGATCAAATAAATTCAATTCCGGGCTTAAATAACCCCCTAAAAACGGATCATTTTTCGCCTCATCATATACCCTTACACTTGAGATTTGTTTGTCATCAAGCAAATGCGCTTTTATTCCAATCAAAATACAAGTTAGGGGTCATTTAACTCTAATATAAAAGTAATTACAACAAATAATCGTTCCACTAAAGACCAAAGACAAGCATGGAGGTCATATACTAGCACCTCACAAATAGTGTTTAGATACTCACATCTCTCGGGTGTAATAAAGTATATATCACAATATGGAAATAGAAAACATCTCTCACTACCTGTCATAGCAAAATAGATTACCATAGGCTTGGGAAAGGATCAAACCTCCACCACATGGCGTAAGCACCTAGGATAAACTATCAAAGAGGTCTTTCAAAGGGTTATAACGTTAGGTGTAGGGATATGGAATACACGGTTTTGTTGGATATAGGCAATCTTTACTGGCGGCGAGTTAATAATCTTGGTTAATTACATGTACAATATGGCGTTGCTAAGCCAAGACTAGACTCAACTTAAGCTAATAAATGAAAAACAACAAAAACATAAAACAAACATAGAATGAAACGGGATGGAAAAACAACAAAAACATAAAACAAACATAGAATGAAACGGGATGGTAGTCCGTATGTTTTTTTTCTTTTTTCTTTTCGATTTTTTTTTTTGCATACACTCTTACCCTACCATAAAAAATAATACATCATAGGGAATGAACATTCCCCTTACACTTGAATTTTTACATACTTTACAATAAACTAATCTAATGACTCGAATCAAGATAATCAAAACACTTGGAGTACTGACTCCTCCTAAACTAACCAGTCAACCGGGTGCGGTCAATAGGTCAAACCAGGAGAGAGTGCAAAGATAACCGGTGAAGAATAGGGTTTCCCCGGGTCGTTATGTCCCAGCGAGGCGTGCGAAGGTATTAAAACGACTTGTGATCGATTGACTTTGAATGGAAAAAGGAATTTTTGTTTTTGATTAGTTTTAAAGTAAAAGATTAAAAACTATTTTAAGCGATAAAAACTATATTAATAAAGCAAAACTACAAAGCTTAAAACTAAATGATTAAAGCAAATATAATAATAACACTAGTAGCAAGTAAATAATATAAAGTTAACGATAAAAGATAACAACTAAAAATAATAAACTAGATTGTTGATATAAATAATGCTTAAAAAGGTTATTAATATCTCTCAATAAACCTATGTTTTGATAATCACAAAACTTGAATCAAATTAAGTCAAGATTAAGAAGTAAACAAGTATTTGGTAACAAATATTTACTTCTACATCTAATATCACTTAAGGTATGCATAAACTAAGCATCTTATGCATTACATGATCAAAGGAAATTTTGTCTTAAGACATAACATCTTATAAAATGATATAAACATTTTATATATATATTTGTAAATCATTTTTGGTAATGCTATATTAAACCACAAAGATATGATTTCAAATTTCCAACCAAAAAGGGCAAATTTTATCCAGAAAAACTTTTCCAACATTCAGGAGGGCGGCCACCTTAATTTTACTAGGCGGACCCCTTAATGATTAAGGGGACCGGCCTCTAATTAAGGGGACCGGCACGCTCCCGAACAGTAAAATCTGGCCCTATAAATATTGGATCATTTTACACATTTTCCTCACCTTTTTGCACTATAAACTTTCTGATCCAACCTCCATTTCTAGATCTAAAATTCTTTGATCATATAATTCATAAGTCTTTGTTTCTAAGTGATCCAAAGCTTCATCCATTTAAGTGCAAGATGAAGAACACTTCTCTATATCCATCTAATTGTAGTAGTGTTGTGAATAGCTAGTTTCATATTGTAATTGTGATAGATATTTGTAAAAGTGTTGTGTAAATTTGTTGATTGTAGAAACTAGGTGTGTTGTAAAGTAGTTTAGTAGTTGTGAATTAGTTGTGCATAGAAGAAGGTGTGAAGTTGTGAAGGTGTGAAGCCTTGAAAAAGTTGTGAAGTTGTGAAGAAGGTGTGAAGCCTTAAAGAAGTCGTGAGATTGGTTCTAGGTACGATTAGAACTCGATATTTAGCTTATTGTCGTTAACTCGTGTAAGCCAAGGTGTGTAAGGTTTCTCTACCATAAGGAGTTTGTTGACATAGTGAAGAAAACTCTCGAGTGTGGTACTCAGGGAGTGGAGTAGGGCAAGGAAGGTGTCCTTGTAGCCGAACCACTATAAATTCGCGTGTTGTGGTTTGATCTTTCTAACTCTATCTTTTCTTCATTACATTTCAATACTTTCATTACTTGATTAGAATTGCTTATATTGGTTGTCATTTGAATTCACTTGAGATCGAATCGAAAGTTTTTAATAACCTACAAAATATTTTGATAATAAACTTTTAAAAAGGACGTAAAACTATTCAACCCCCCCTTCTAGTTTTCCACAATTGGTATCAAGAGCCACGTCTAGCAAGATCTTTAAAATATATTGTATTTTAAAACTTGTAACGATCTATGGAATCTGAAAAATATTTAGAAGGGCAATCTATGCAAAGACCACCACTATTTGAAAGTGATGGATTTTTATATTGGAAAAATCGATTCGAAACTTATGTGAAGTCAAAAGATCTAGATCTTTGGCATGTTATTACTAATGGTGATTTTTTACCTATTCAAAATAACCCTGAAACTAAAAAAGATGAAATCGTACCTTTTGAAAAACAAAATGATGATTTAAAAAGAAAACTTGCTAAAAATAATGAAGCAAAAATGGTTATTTATAATGCGCTACCACGTAAAGAGTACGAAAGGATCTTTATGTGTGAAACCGCAAAAGAAATTTGGAACTCTTTACTAATAACTCACCAAGGTAATAGTCAAGTCAAAGATAATAAGATAGATCTACTTGTTCAACAATATGAGCAATTCACGATTCCGGAAGAGGAATCAATTGATAATGCTTTTGCTAGATTTAACACTATCATATCAAGTTTAAAAGCACTTGATGATAATTTTTCTAGTAAGAATTTTGTTAGGAAGTTTCTTAGGGCTCTTCATCCAAAATGGCGAGCTAAAGTGACGGCTATTGAAGAATCGAAGAATTTGTCAACATTGCAACTTGATGAATTAATTGGAAATCTAAAAGTTTACGAAGTCATCATTAAGAAGGACTCCGAAATGGTCAAAGAAAAACGAGAGCAAAGCAAGTCAATCGCCTTGAAAGCTAGAAAGGAATCTAGTATCGAAGATAGCTCATCTTCCGAAAGTGATGACGAAGAATACGCCATGGCCGTAAGAGATTTCAAGAAATTCTTCAAAAGGCGAGGAAGATTCGTAAGACAACCGCATGATGAAAATAAAACATTTCAAAAGAGTAAAGATGACAAGAACAACAAGATTGAAAGAAAATGTTTCAAGTGTGGTGATCCAAATCACCTCATCGGTAAATGTCCAATGATGACAAGAGATCAAAATCAAAGAGCTTTTGTTGGAGGTGCTTGGAGTGATAGTGATGAAGATGAGAAAGAAACGACAAAAGAAGAAAAATGTCTTATGGCGAATACATCAAATGGGGTACGTTCCGAAACCGAATATTTTAGTGATGAAAGTTTATCATTAGATGAAAAAGATCTAGATAATGAATATAATAGGCTATGCAAATTAGGACAACTAGTAATGGCTAAAAATAAATCACTAAAATACATAAACAATCAATTGGAAAATGAAGTACTTGAACTAAAAATTAAAATACATCAACTTGAAAAAGGTAAAGAAATTTTTGAAGAATGCAAATCATGTCAAGTACTTAAAGATGAAAACGAAATACTTAGGGAAGAAATTCGCAAACTTAATAAATTTGAAAATAGTAGTCACTCACTTAATAAAATAATAAGTATTCAAAGAACATTCGGAGATAAAACCAGTTTAGGATTTAACTCAAATGAAGCTTCAACAAGTGAGATTAAAAATGTCAAATTCAAAAATGAACCTAACGAACAAAAACCTCTAAAATCTAATCCTAAGTATATACTTGTAAATGATAGAAAAATACCTCTTGCCAACAATGAAGAAGTAAAAGCTTTTTATAAACCGTCTTTAAAAAACGAGGTAGGATCTTCTAAACCTAAGACAAGATCTAAAACACCACCACCTAGAAAATCAAATAATTCTAAACCGAGGTCTAAAACACTTCAACCAAAAAGAAACCAAAATAGGCAAAACTATAATAACAATAGTAATCAAATGTGGAACTACCAACAAATCTACAATCCTTGGGGAATACTACCACCTTTCATGCATCCTAGTCAAATGTTAAACATGTTTGGACCAAAAAACTTTGGACCAAAGAGACAATGGGGATCGAATGGTTAGATGAACATTCCTTGAAGCAATCTTGAAGTTTCTCTCAACATAGACTTTTCCAAAGTCTATATGTCATCTTGATGATATTGAAGATTTTTTTTGAGGACCATCGGGTACGCCATTCTTTCATAACTCATTGTCATGCTTAGATTAATATGCTTTAGTTGATTACATTGTTTGCATAGATATTGCTTGCCTTTGTCTCTCTATTTGTTCAAATCATAATACATACTTATATATATATATATATATATATATATATATATATATATATATATATATATATATATATATATATATATATATATATAATTGCTTGCACATAACCTAGATACGTCATTAGTTGACTTTCTAGAACTCCAGGAAATCATTCTTTATCGAACCCTTTCCTTCCCCCCTCGCGTTATTCTAGTAAGTCCTCTTTTAGGAGACTCATGATGATGAAGGGATATGAGTCAAGTGGACTTTTATCATGCAAGAACGCCTTCGCACGTGAACACTATGGATGAAACAAACTCCTCTCGCCGACTTTATCCTATCTCCGCCACTATCTTTCAAACCTCACCCATCAACCCATCTTTCACTCACACTTATACTTATACATATATATATATATATATATATATATATATATATATATATATATATATATATATATATATATACACACTTATTCACATATTCCCGAACACACCTCAAACCCTTCATCAACTTAACACTTTGATCATTTTATCCAAAATTGTCAAAGGTACATTTTAATTATCGAAACGGTAATTAAAAATTGTTAAGAATTTTATCATCGTGCCAATAAACTTTTATGTATTTTTGATATATTATAAATCTAATTATATACGTATAAATATTTTTGTTCCAGAAACTAATTCCGCGAAGTTTCAAAAATTTCAAAGGCGGCTCCCTTAATAATTAAGGGGACCGGCTTGTTATCGAGGGCGGTCCCCTTAATGTTTAAGGGGACCGGTCATCTAACACTTATAAATCCGTTTTCCTCCTTAATTCCATTCCCAAACACTCCATTTGCTCATTCACTTCTTCCCCACTGCTGCTGAGTACGAACCAAAACACCCAAAATCATCAAAATCCTCCATCATATCACCAATCCGGGGTTGTTTCGCAAGTGGCAAACATCAACCAAACATATAACAACATCTTTTGTAAGTTTTCCAACATGCATTTCATCACATTTCATTCGATTTGATGTCTAATCAATAATTATGCATTTTATTAAAATTTATTTTAATTCGATTTTAAGTGAAATAGAAGCTAGAAATTGAACTACCAAATGCTCCCCATAGGATTAGGATGATGTTTTGCAACTCAAATTTAGTATAACATATCATTTTGTCAAAAATCATTAATCGCCCATAAACCCTTGTTGAATTTTATTTTTCAAGAGGCACATTGTTGATATAACTCTCAAAAACCACTTAAAACTTACTACATTACATTGTTTTAACATTCTAAACAATCAAAACATACTTTTAAATTTGTTATAAAATGGTTCATGAAGACAACATGGGCGTTTGGTTCATGAACAAACTATAACTATAGGTAGTTATTTGAAACTTAAAACTTGTTCATAAAACTTGTTAATACTACTAGAATCAATAGACGTCATCAAGATATATAATCAATATATATATTGATGTTTTAGGAGATTTTTATCTAGTTAAGGGAGCGTTTGGTTTACCTCAAAAATGATATTTTTTGAAAACTAAAATTCGCATTTTAATCTTTTAAACAAACTTATGTTGTGTCAAACTCTTATGAAATGGAAGATATATAAACTAATATATATCTAGCCTTATTTCAAAGAGAATTATGATATCATACTCTTTGATATCATATATTCTAAACGAGTTTAAAATCAAAATAAAAGGAACATTATGAAACTACTTCATTGAATATTTTTTTTTGTGTCGAAGTAGAATTTTGTTCCACATATATTACATATAATTATATATATATATATATATATATATATATATATATATATATATATATATATATATAAAACATATGCATGATAGTTGTTTCTATATTAATTTTATTTTTGTTGTTATATTGTTTAGGTGAAAATGTCTAAGACCACGGTTGGTGATGTCTCCAAAACCAAACAATACATTCCAAATGTCTCTTCCACTCCCGGCATGTCTCTTTCAGTTGCATGTTTCTATCGTCCTATTGAAAATAGAAACATTCACGAAGGAAGAATTGTCGATCCATCTTTCTATGAATCTGATGACACCGAACGAATGTTCTCCAATATTCGTTTTGAATGTCTTTTCCAAATCAATGAACCTATCATTCCTCGTTTTATCCTCGACTTCTATAGCCAAGTGACGGTACAAACCGATCCCTATGGTCATCTCCTCATTTCCTTCATGATTCAAAATCAATTCATCACTCTTACTCTTGCTCAATTTGGACAAATTCTTAGAATCCCATTCAACGGCCAAGCCGTTTTCTCAAATGAATGGGATCTTTCCACTTTTGAAAGAAATCGTCCTCAGGATGGCCCTTACTATTATGAGATTCCTAGTCCTGAAGACATTGGTCGAATGCTTGAACTAGAACGTCGTACGACTAGTCGAGTAATCAAGTCGAAGAATGTCGATATTCATGCCAATCAAATCCTCCTCAAAGAGCTAAGCCAAGACATGAAGAAGTGGGAAGAACTCATTCGAGAGAATGCGTTTGGTACTGGTGGTCACCGTGATCATGTCACGGCGAGCATTGCCCACATGCTTTATTGTGTTATTGCTGAAGAGCAATACAATTTGGCTTATCTTTTTGTTCATCGAATCATGTCCGCCAAAAACACCCCAAATGCCAATCTTCCTTACGGTATGTTTCTCACACGACTTTATCGTTATGTGATGGAACATTACCCACATCTTCAAAGAGACTATTACGTTCATATCCTTCCTACTTTGAGCCAACTTACTCGTGTTCGTACTCGTCGTCCTCGTAGTGACAAAGGAAAATCTCGTGTTCCTTTGTACTCTAGGCCTCGTGGTTCTACATCTCATCGTGATGACGATGATGATGAGGAGGAAAACACCTCACGTGTTGGTACTCCATCCCCCACGACCTTTGTTGAAGATCTTTCCGATATTGATGATACCGAGTATCAAATTCCTCTTCCTCATGAACGTACCGATGAGCTTCTCTTCACTCGTCAAACGTCTATCATCAACCGTAAAAAACAAATGCATGAAGAACTTCGAGGAGGATTCAAATCCGTTGGGAAGATGTTTAGGAAGATGCTTGGAAAGAAAAAGAAGTAGAAGATATTGACATGTTGCTACTTGTTATTATTTGTTTCTTTTAGAAATTTGTATGGTTTGCTATTTGTCCGATTTATTCAGAAATACTTGTGTTATTTGAAATGATGTTTAGACTTCTATTATTATCATGCTTCTATCATAATGTTATGCCATGCTTCTTTTCAAGATGGATTATAATATGTTAATTTGCATGCAAAATTTGATTATATATATATATATATATATATATATATATATATATATATATATATATATATATATATATATATATATATATATATATATATATATATATATATATATATATATATATGTTTATATGTCATCATTCCTAGAGTATGTACTTTTAATAGAGCTTGCTGGAAAAACACACTTGAAAAATCACCAAATTTTGCAAATTTTGGGTTTCTGGTCGTCTGGGAAAACACCAGATGGGCGGCCCCCTTAATTCCCTAGGCGGTCCCCTTAATTATTAAGGGGGCCGGCATACAATTAAGGGGACCGGCCTTCTGGAACTGGATTCACTGTTTTCTTTTGCATCTTGTGAACCCTTTATCTAGTTTCAGCTACCATTTCCCATTTTAACCCAACTGATTTTAGAATCTCATTCAACCATTTCCATACTATAAATTCCCTCCACAATCACCATTCTTCATCTCATCATTCACCATCTTAATCATCATGACTCCACCAAGCACCTCACACTCCAAAACCTCCAAGAAACAAAAACTTGTGGTCATCCCCCCAAAACAACTCTTCATTGACTTAACAAATGAAGACAACAAAACACCATCACCTCCACCCAAATGCTCATCCCCAAGTGCACCCAATGCACCATCTAAAACACCTTCCACTCATGGAACTTCCTCATCCTCCATACCCTCAACCTCATCAATCAATGACTACATCAACTCACACTTGTCACCACAAGTATCATCACCACCTCCTACACAAGAACCCATGTCCACCCATCTTACCATCTCACTTTCTCCAATAACCCCACTTGATGCTCATCTCTTATCTCCACCAATTACACCACCATTCTTTGCCAAACCCGTGCCTTGGAGGCTACTTGAATCCCATGGGGATACTTGTCTTTGTTGCATCCACAACCGCACGGTCATCTTTGGCCTTAGAGATGAAATTCAAAATATGTTTTCATATGTTGAACATTTGCTTACTAACCCACCACCACCACCAACTCCACCATCCTCTCCAATAATTCCTCCACCACAATTCTCACCCATTCCTTCACCATCACCATCATGCTCTCCTAATTAAGCATCTCATATTCTTAATAAATAAAGCCTCTACCACCCTTTTGCTTGCAAGCTCTATGAAGACCATGTACTTTTTGCATGATGATGTATTTTCCTAGTTGCTTATTTGTGAACTAGCTTTTCTACTTGTAATTCAAATTGCTATTTGTATGTTGTGTCTTGACACAACCACTTATTTAATATGAATGCTTTCTTTTCAAACATGCTTTATTTTTTATCACCTTATACATGTTTGCATGCATATACTTGTGCTTCTAATAATTTTTTTGCAAAGCATTCCATAGCTCGTTCTCTTGGTGCCCCCAAACGAGGGGGAGTACACATCAAGGGGGAGTTTCTACCCGTCAATTTTTCACGTTTGAAAATTGTCGGCAAAACCTTTTTGATTCTACAAAAAGGGGGAGAAGTAAATATAAACTCACTAAAATACTTGTTTAAAAATTAATTTTTGAGTTAATGAGTTTAAGTTTTGTAATCATCAAAAAGGGGGAGATTGTTGATATAAATAATGCTTAAAAAGGTTATTAATATCTCTCAATAAACCTATGTTTTGATAATCACAAAACTTGAATCAAATTAAGTCAAGATTAAGAAGTAAACAAGTATTTGGTAACAAATATTTACTTCTACATCTAATATCACTTAAGGTATGCATAAACTAAGCATCTTATGCATTACATGAACAAAGAAAATTTTGTCTTAAGACATAACATCTTATAAAATGATATAAACATTTTATATATATTTGTAAATCATTTTTGGTAATGCTATATTAAACCATAAAGATATGATTTCAAATTTCTAACCAAAAAGGGCAAATTTTATCCAGAAAAACTTTTCCAACGTTCAGGAGGGCGGCCCCCTTAATTTTACTAGGCGGCCCCCTTAATGATTAAGGGGACCGGCCTCTAACTAAGGGGACCGGCACGCTCCCGAACAGTAAAATCTGGCCCTATAAATATTGGATCATTTTACACATTTTCCTCACCTTTTTGCACTATAAACTTTCTGATCCAACCTCCATTTCTAGATCTAAAATCCTTTGATCATATAATTTATAAGTCTTTATTTTCAAGTGATCCAAAGCTTCATCCATTCAAGTGCAAGAAGAAGAACACTTCTCTACATCCATCTAATTGTAGTAGTGTTGTGAATAGCTAGTTTCATATTGTAGTTGTGATAGATATTTGTAAAAGTGTTGTGTAAATTTGTTGATTGTAGAAACTAGGTGTGTTGTAAAGTAGTTTAGTAGTTGTGAATTAGTTGTGCATAGAAGAAGGTGTGAAGTTGTGAAGGTGTGAAGAAGGTGTGAAGCCTTGAAAAAGTTGTGAAGTTGTGAAGAAGGTGTGAAGCCTTAAAGAAGTCGTGAGATTGGTTCTAGCTACGATTAGAACTCGACATTTAGCTTAGTGTCGTTAACTCGTGTAAGCCAAGGTGTGTAAGGTTTCTCCACCATAAGGAGTTTGTTGACATAGTGAAGAAAACTCTCGAGTGTGGTACTCGGGGAGTGGAGTAGGGCAAGGAAGGTGTCCTTGTAGCCGAACCACTATAAATTCGCGTGTTGTGGTTTGATCTTTCTAACTCTATCTTTTCTTCATTACATTTCAATACTTTCATTACTTGATTAGAATTGCTTATATTGTTGTCATTTGAATTCACTTGAGATCGAATCGAAAGTTTTTAATAACCTACAAAATATTTTGGTAATAAACTTTTAAAAAGGACGTAAAACTATTCAACCCCCACTTCTAGTTTTGCACATAGATTATACTAAGCAAGCAACTAAGAAATACGTGATAAAAAGATATACTTGTTAAGCAAATCATCAAGATCCTTAAGTGTGGTTTATTATTTCAATTAAGTCATTTATTGGTGAATTAATATCTCTTACAAATAATTATTTTCACACAACGTTGGTTTTTTTTAAAATCAATTTTTCACAAAGAGATATCAATATTTAAATTAAAACCCAATTATTTTCACGGTTGCCCGCTCAAACAACCAAAATTTCAATATAAGTAACTTAAAATTTCTAACCAATATATTTTCTAACTTTTATAAACCACACTTAATTCACGGAATAATCTACTCAACAAGTATATAAAAGGTCTACTCACTACTCATGACTACTAAGCTAACAATAACAATTAATCCAACAATAATAAACATATTTCTAAACTAACATATATAAATTACTTGCACATAATAAAAGGTACACTACAAGCAACAAATAAAGCAACAATAACTACTAAGCTAAACATGACAATAAATATAAACATACTAAAAATAAAAAGATAAAAGGGTTAGAGATAAGCAAATGAGATGAAAAGTATAAAGACGGCTAGATGATACCCATTCCATAAGCACCAAAATCTCATCCATAAGCTTCTCCATAAAACCCACTAGTTACCTCTTGATCTCATCTAATCACTAAACAACCCCACTAATTTCTAAATTTTAATCAAGACTTTTGAAACAAATAGAATTATTTTTCTAACAAATTAAAAGAAATGAAACATGATGACTAAATAAAATGTTATGCTACATAATGATAAGTATTTAGGACTAGAAAAATGACTTTAAGAAGGAAAGAAAACAAAGCTACTGCTTAGATGAAAATATTCGAAAAAAAAAAAAAAAACTAGAAAAAAAAACTTGCCACATTTCAAAATAAAAAGTTGTGACGATACTAACTGAAACAAAACAAAGGAGATTAATGATAATTAATGTTTGTTGTGGGATCTATGTAGAGCAAAAACAACACAAAGCAAGAAGTTATAAAAGTAATAAATGCTAATGAATAAATATTGAAGTTGCATAAAGTTGATACACTAATATTAAAAACATCAATTAATTCATAAGGATTGGTAAAATGAAGCTTTGGTGGATGTTGTCCGAAGACCAAGATGACGGCTGCTTCTCTCGCTTCAATTTTGAGATTGGTGGTTTTATACTCAAAAATAACCTAAAGCATATATTCTATTCCACCGTCCATTTCAACTTTTCTTCCAAGAAAAGGGCACGTGTCTCAATCTGCAACATTGCAACCATGGAAAGGTAATTGGTAGGTTTTAAATTTGATTTTCTCTTCTTATGGGCTGCGAGTTGGACTTAGTTGTGTTGAGGTAGTAACATGCAAATGTAAGCTACGAAAATGGGCTCAAATATGGCCTATATTCAGCTTGGCTCAGGTTTATTTCTTCGGGCTTCAATAATCTTTGGGCTTTGCTTCGGGCTTGAGATTGGTCTTTAAATTTTTTGTCTCATGCATTGATGCTCCAAATGAAATTATCATTGATCCCGTAATTTCGTGCTCTTTCCAATCTCGTGCTCGTTTTGTCCACTTTTGCCTTGTTTTTAATCCGTTTGTACCTGAAATACACAAAAACACACTCCAAGGATATTTGTAACATTATATGGTCATTTTTGGGTGTTTTTGGTCATTTTAGTGGGTTTTTCGGGCCTAAAATGATGAGTAAACGGTCACTCATCAATCTCCCACACTAAACTATTGCTAGTCCCTAGCAATCCAATCATATGAAGTAATGGAAGGTCAAAAGAATATTAAGTATACCCCGTTTCGACTTTTTATTTAATGCGAGACATTTAAACTAACACGAAAGTAAACAAAATGCTTGATTTTCCAAAAACGGTATTATGGAACGGGATTCACACAAACTGGGTGTCTCCAAGGAATAATAATCGTCATCCTCTTTTTTATACTTCCAACTAAGTTCAAAAACCCTTGCGCAAATGTTTTCGTAAAAATACTAACACTACTTATATTAATAATCTGTGTAAGTCGAGAGTTAACTTTTTACTCCCGCAATTTATAAAGTTTAGGTGTGTGTGCTTATTTTCAAAAGTTTGACCACCAAAAATCGGAGCTCACTATGGTTGTCATTTATTTAAGCCCAATCCTAACTCACCGGGAACCTCAGAAATTTAAGAGTCAAAAAGAGCCTTTTCCATGTAGCGGCTTTCTTCTCGGCACATCCCAACCTGTTGGTTTAGGTGACCAGGCTTTTGACACCCCACAGAGAATAGTACCGGAATTGGCGGGATTTCGATTCAAAGATTTTTGATATCCCCGACACATTAAAATGAAAACTTAAATAGATAACAACAAACAATTATTTAGAGATTAAATATTCAAAGGTGAGATCACTCCATGTTGCGACTTTCTTCTCAGCTTGTCCTTTTAGCCGAGGCTTAGGAGGCTAGGTTTTTACACCCTCGAGAATAGTATCGGAGCTTTCGGGGTCTTTGACTTCGACAATCTCTAAATTCCCGCTTAGTCGTTACACAAAATCAACGAATACTAGCTCAACTTTCTATTTAAATTTGAGAACAAGCAACTTCTATTCATTTATTCTAATTCTATTCAACACATTTTTTTCTCATTTTCTCATTTTTCAATTTTTTTTCTTTTCTTTTCATTCTTTTTATTTATTTTATTTATTTTTTATTTTTTTGTCATCATCATTTTTTTTTCTTTTTCATTTTTTTTTTTCACTTTTCATATCATACTCAAAATTTTGCATCATTCAACAATTTTACATTACTTCACTTTGCAATCTTATTCATTTTTAAGGAAGTTGCTTGTTCCAAAATTTAAATACAAATTTGAACTAGTACTTTATATTAACCTTGCATAAAAACTTGTTTACATAACGAAAACTTTTAATGGTCAAAAGTTTGAAAACAACACGTATTTAGATCAAATTAGGAGCTACTGGGAGAAAAAGCCACATATTACTTATATAAGCTCTAAAGAGAACCAACTACTCTACGCTTAGCATTTTCATTTGCACAATTCGTTAAGAATTTAGTCTAAAAAGTTAAGGAAGCAGCCAGATCAACACTCTGGAAGAGTCAGGATTCCCCTTGTTCTAACCTAATCAAGACTAAACAACTTCTTTTATTATATTTTTGTGTGCAAAGCACTTTTCTTTTTATCGAAAAAATTTTAAAATTTTGCCAAAAACGGGGGTACTAGGGCACTAACAGGTACAATATATGTGACAAATTTGACAGAATTCCCCCCCACACTTAGAATTGAATATTGTCCTCAATATTTAAAGTCCCAGCTATTATGCCGACTCTTTGAGTGGAAAAAGGCAATACTAATGTCTAAGTGTGAAACGAAAATCTGTTTTTCACAAAAAGGATTAAAAAGATATCCTTGAAATAAACGTTAGCAAAAGGATAGGATATTGACCGGCAGGATTGAAAACAGGCGCGTCAATCATCACGATCCAAAGGGTACCTGCAAACATGAGCAAACAAAACATGGCAAACAACAGCAGAGGAAACTCCCCCACACTTAGTGTTAGAAATAAGAAAGAAGATAGATATCATGGGTGAAAACCCATGTGATGCTAATGTTTTTGTTTACCGAGTCACTAGCTTGACTCGACCCTGAATTCATTGGTTCATGGGGAAGCAACATGTGGAAGAGACAATCTCCATCGGACTTTCATTCAAGATGTTTGGTCAAACATTTGAAGCACGTGAAAGTTCCACACCGATGAGATAAGTAACCAGCTTAAAATAGTATAAACTATAAGCGGTGATGCCGGGGTAAAAAATAATGTCTTCATTCCCGAAGGAATGAAGAACAGGAGAAGTCACCCGGTAGGTGAAGAAGGGAAGAAAGATCTTGATGACAATCAAGATAGAGTCATCATCATCAGAAAGAGAATTCATAATTGGTATATCATGAATCTCATCAGTAAAGCTCATATGATCTAGACATATAATGGGAGGGAGGGTTGGGATTTTGATATCAAGCAAATTCTCAAGGTTGAGAATATTTCACTCTGAAACACAAAGATCATCTTTGTCTAGATCAAAGTAAAAGTTATCATACTCCGGTGGAGATATGATATGAGTGAGTTCACTGGAGAACTCCTCAAAGGTGAATGAATCATATTCGGGGAGAGAAATTTTAGAATGAGAAGTGGTACTGCCACTAATCTTCTCTCCCATATGATCAAAAGTAAAGGCTTCAAACTCCGGAATAAGATCATCGGAGAAAATGTCACTATCCTTTATGGGGATAGGAGATGAAATAGGTTTCTCTTTGAAAGCCTCGATTTTAGAAATGAGGAGATCGACATTCAATAATGTTGCACGAAGTGCTTCATCCTTGATTTCAGTGTCAATCTCATCATTCTCTTCTTCTAAGCTAACTAGCTTAGAAGGTAATTCTTCCATAAAAACGATGTCTCCACAAGATAACGAATCGTCATCAGTAGAATCGGAGAACATCTCAACATGATCAGTCGGGAAGACAAAAGGAGGAGGGATATCACACAAATGATCAAGAATTCCTTGTGAGTCTCTTGGGATTGGGACAAGGTTCTCAACACTAGACTTTATGGATTCGTCCAATTCCTTTTTAGGAACAGTGTCAAGATGCTCGTCCCCCATGATCAAAGAGTGAGTGAGAACCTCGGGTGTGATAGCAGTAGGTTGAGATGGAATCTCAACTGATGGAATTTCATCTGATGAATCTTTATAAAATTGAAGAATATCAAGTGTATCTTCATCATCACTATCATCAGGAATGAAACGAAATCGAGAGCTAGATCTGGCTGCTTTTTCTTTTGCAATTGATTCCCTAATAGATCTTTCATAAGCATCTTGGGAATTTATTTTAGCAGCCTGTTCTTCAGCTAACAATTCTTCCATCGATTTTTGGTTTGGATTATCTCGGGTATGTTTAATTCCTTTCAAATCTTTCACTAAATCCAAAAGATCAAGGAGAAGACTTTGAGGAATTGGCTGAGGTGGAGGTTCGTCATTATACGATGTGTCAAAAGTGTTACAAGGAAATGGATTCCTTGTTTGACAATTGGAGCTGAAATGTGGACCTCCACAGTAATCACAACAGTAAAACTGATGTGGTTGTGGGTCATATGTGCTGAAGTCATAATTGTTATCAGGAAACTGCTCATAGACAAGCGTGTTTCCCGATTGACAATCAGAACTGTAGTGTGAACCACCATAGTACTCACAACAGTAAAACTGGTGAGTCTCATGGTGTGGTAGCTGGTGGAATAAATCAGTCGTGTCATGGTAGGAATAGGGATCTTCGTTATAGACAGACCCATTTCCTGACTCTACCATGCCACAACTGGGGCAATTACCACCATTATGAGGATTACAACACCATTGACAAATCAGAAGGTGTGGATGAGACATAGAAAGAATCAAAAGGTTTGGGAGGGTAAGGAATGAAGAATCAAAAGGGTAAGAGGGTAAAGATGAATATTTTTGGATTTTAGGAAAGACATTTTATATACAAATAAGAAAGAAAATCTTTTTGGGTGTTTTGTGTTCGTTGAAAACTGATTTTAAAATGTTTTTGTGAACAGTTTTGTTTTTATATGATAATAAGAAGATAATATGAACAAGGATGGGTAAATATACAATGAGTGTATATCCCGATTCACTAATACGCAAAACCGTTTAGAATACGCACACAGCCTCCCCGGCAACGGCACCAAAATTTGACTCCTCCTAAACTAACCAGTCAACCGGGTGCGGTCAATAGGTCAAACCAGGAGAGAGTGCAAAGATAACCGGTGAAGAATAGGGTTTCCCCGGGTCGTTATGTCCCAGCGAGGCGTGCGAAAGTATTAAAACGACTTGTGATCGAGTGACTTTGAATGGAAAAAGGAATTTTTGTTTTTGATTAGTTTTAAAGTAAAAGATTAAAAACTATTTTAAGCGAGAAAAACTAGATTAATAAAGCAAAACTACAAAGCTTAAAACTAAATAATTAAAGCAAAGATAATAATAACACTAGTAGCAAGTAAATAATATAAAGTTAACGATAAAAGATAACAACTAAAAATAATAAACTAGATTATACTAAGCAAGCAACTAAGAAATACGTGATAAAAAGATATACTTGTTAAGTAAATCATCAAGATCCTTAAGTATGGTTTATTATTTCAATTAAGTCCTTTATTGATGAATTAATATCTCTTACAAATAATTATTTTCACACAACGTTGGTTTCTTTTAAAAACAATTTTTCACAAAGAGATATCAATATTTAAATTAAAACCCAATTATTTTCACGGTTGCCCGCTCAAACAACCAAAATTTCAATATAAGTAACTTAAAATTTCTAACCAATATATTTTCTAACTTTTATAAACCACACTTAATTCACGGAATAATCTACTCAACAAGTATATAAAAGGTCTACTCACTACTCATGACTACTAAGCTAACAATAACAATTAATCCAACAATAATAAACATATTTCTAAACTAACATATATAAATTACTTGCACATAATAAAAGGTACACTACAAGCAACAAATAAAGCAACAATAACTACTAAGCTAAACATGACAATAAATATAAACATACTAAAAATAAAAAGATAAAAGGGTTAGAGATAACCAAATGAGATGAAAAGTATAAAGACGGCTAGATGAGACCCATTCCATAAGCAACAAAATCTCATCCATAAGCTTCTCCATAAAACCCACTAGTTACCTCTTGATCTCATCTAATCACTAAACAACCCCACTAATTTCTAAATTTTAATCAAGACTTTTGAAACAAATAGAATTATTTTTCTAACGAATTAAAAGAAATGAAACATGATGACTAAATAAAATGTTATGCTACATAATGATAAGTATTTAGGACTAGAAAGATGACTTTAAGAAGGAAAGAAAACAAAGCTACTGCTTAGATGAAAATATTCGGAAAAAAAAAAAACTAGAAAAAAAAACTTTGCCACATTTCAAAATAAAAAGTTGTGAAGATACTAACTGAAACAAAACAAAGGAAATTAATGATAATTAATGTTTGTTGTGGGATCTACGTAGAGCAAAAACAACACAAAGCAAGAAGTTATAAAAGTAATAAATGCTAATGAATAAATATTGAAGTTGCATAAAGTTGATACACTAATATTAAAAACATCAATTAATTCATAAGGATTGGTAAAATGAAGCTTTGGTGGATGTTGTCCGAAGACCAAGATGACGGCTGCTTCTCTCGCTTCAATTTTGAGATTGGTGGTTTTATACTAAAAAATAACCTAAAGCATATATTCTATTCCACCGTCCATTTCAACTTTTCTTCCAAGAAAAGGGCACGTGTCTCAATCTGCAACATTGCAACCATGGAAAGGTAATTGGTAGGCTTTAAATTTGATTTTCTCTTCTTATGGGCTGCGAGTTGGACTTAGTTGTGTTGAGGTAGTAACATGCAAATGTAAGCTACGAAAATGGGCTCAAATATGGCCTATATTCAGCTTGGCTCAGGTTTATTTCTTCGGGCTTCAATAATCTTTGGGCTTTGCTTCGGGCTTGAGATTGGTCTTTAAAATTTTTGTCTCATGCGTTGATGCTCCAAATGAAATTATCATTGATCCCGTAATTTCGTGCTCTTTCCAATCTCATGCTCGTTTTGTCCACTTTTGCCTTGTTTTCAATCCATTTGTACCTGAAATACACAAAAACACACTCCAAGGATATTTGTAACATTATATGGTCATTTTTGGGTGTTTTTGGTCATTTTAGTGGGTTTTTCGGGCCTAAAATGATGAGTAAACGGTGACTCATCAAGTACTTTTGAGATTAACGCACATATGGGGGTTATAAATGATGTTCTTCCCCATTACTCCATAACATAAGTACTTTACCCATGAGTCCTAATCGTCCCAAAACAATATGTACAAGGATATGACTCGACTTAGCAACCATGTAATCAATTAGATAATTAACTAAGGGTTAAATATGTAACAATAATGCACTAAAGATGAGTACATACACGAAAGGCTAAGGCGATTTGGGTGTACATTTAAGTGGGTTGTAACAAATTCTTCCTTTAAGTAAGATGCTTAAAGTTAGAAACGAAAAGATAGGCTCGGAGGGGTGTAGTAGGGGTTTCATGTACTAAAAATGAGTACAATGCTAAGGTGTGGGAAAAATTAATTGACTTTACTAGCCAAGTAATATAACTTAAATGGTCAAGTAATTATGATACGGGTTTAACACAAGGGTGATCCTAATGCCTCTTATCATGTAGTAAATCCTATTACACGAATGTAGTCTCACTAGCGGTCTTGGGATGCATCACTAACGCAAGTTCTAGAATCTAAATGCTACTGGTACACTCATAAGCACTAATAGTAAATGCTTTTCCTATCAAATCTAAAGGCGAACCTCACATATTTGGGTGAAAAATTTTCTGAATAGTACGGTTTTGTGCTAGTCATACGACTCCTATCAATAAGATGCTTGCTATGGCTAAAGTTTCACTCCTAAATGTTGTAAAAAATTTTAAATTTGGCGCTAAAATTACACTAACAAGTATTTCTCTTAGTTTTATTACACACCTACCATCAAACAAACAAACTCAAGTGAAAGTGTATCCTATAAGGTATCATCATTTACCCTCCCCTTACACTTAGGATGAACATTGTCCCCAATGTTCAATTAAAGAATGTAAAGGTGAAATAGGTAAAAGAATGAAATCAAATACAGCCCTGATTCGTTTGGTGTGGATAGTGCGGTAACAAAGTTAGATCTTCCTCCATGAAAATGAACAATCAAAGCTTCCCTTCCTGAATATAAATCATCTTCTTTTTATATATAACCTGTTAAACCTGAGAAAACAAACAAGACAACCTCGCGTAAAATTGGCGGCAATCTTTATATACTAACAAATCCTAGAAAGCATTGGGAAGATATAATGCTTGTGGAATGAATGTTTGCATATTTCCTGGAGTTTATAAAACTAAAAAATTAACAAAAACTTTAAGACTCCGTTAGAAAAACAAAACTAATAAAATTTCCAGAATTTTACACATGACGCCGTCAAGAATTAATTCATGACGCCGTCAAAAGTGATATGCAGAAATCTTTACGTTAAGTTTTCAGAAAATTTCTGGAAAAACTTATGTCCTACTTCCTGGAAAATCCTGCAATACATCATTATGACTCGATACAAGCATTTGACTCTAACAAATACGAATATACATGTCCATTTAATATTGTGGAGAATCACGATCAATTTTGTTTCTTAAAAACATATTTGGGGTTTCCCCTTACACTTATCTTTTGCGAAATACCTTTGGATGAAGTTAAGACAAAGTCAAACGACAAAATAAAGTATTTTCACCATTTTATTTTTGAAACATGATCTACCAACAATAAAAATAATGCATGCATACAGAAACAAATAACAATCAAGTAAATAAAAATCACACAAAGCATGGGTTGCCTCCCAAGAAGCGCTTTTCTTTATTTACGAGTCTTGTAGCTAGACTCAAGGTCATGGGCAATTACGTGACCTCATCTTCAAATGTTACATCCTCCTCACCAATCATTTCATTACTACTTTCTTGATAATGTTTTACACGTTGTATGTTGACAGTAAACTCTCTATTTTCATCGTCTATTAACACAACAGCTCCAGTTTTAGAGAAACTTTTCACCGTAAAGGGCCCATACCATCTAGACTTGAGTTTCCCTGGAAATAATCTTAACCAAGAATTATACAATAGGACTTTGTCCCCTTCTGAAAATTCCTTAGGTTTCTTAATTCGCTGGTCATGCCATCTTTTTGCCCTCTCCTTATATGTAATGGAGGATTTATACGCTTCTAACCTTAGGTCATCAAGCTCATGGAGTTGCAAGAACCTATTTGTTCAGGCGATTGTATAGTCCAAGTTACACACCTTAAGCGCCCAATAAGCCTTATGCTCTAGTTCGACCAGAAGGTGACATGCCTTACCGTATACCATGCGGAACGGGGTCGTTCCAATAGGTGTCTTGTAGGCAGTTCGGAATGCCCATAAGGCCTCATCGAGTTTAAATGACCAGTCTTTTCTATTTTGACTAACCGTTTTTTCTAGTATCCTTTCAATTGCCCTGTTGGTGTTTTCGACCTGACCATTGGTCTGTGGGTGATAGGCAGTGGAAAATCAATGGGACACTCCATATCTCCTCATGACCTTTTTCATTTGCGCATCGCAAAAGTGGGTTCCCCTATCACTAATGAGAGCTTTAGGAATGCCGAACCTAGCGAACAACTTTTTCAGAAAATGAATAACTACCCTAGCATCGTTGGTCCTAAGGGCTTGTGCCTTTACCCATTTTGAAACATAATCGATGGCAACTAAAATTTATTCATTCCCTCCTGAAGATGGAAAGGGTCCTATGAAGTCGATTCCCGAGACATCGAAAACCTCACATACTTGTATAAAATTCCGAGGTGCTTCATCTCTATTTGATATATTCCCGGCCCGTTGACATGCATTACATGCTTGTACCATTTCTTTAACATCACCGAATATTGTGGGCCAATAGAATCCCGCATCGAAATTTTTTCGTGCGGTGGTGTTTATCCCATGATGGCCCCCAGAGGGGCCAGAGTGACACTCTTTCATGATCTTTACTGCCTCATCTCCCGAAACACAACGTCTGATTATTTGATCAGGACACCTTCGAAATAAAAATGGTTCGTCCCAGAAGTAGTACTTTAGTTGGGCAAAGAACCTTTTCTTTTCGTACTTAGTCATGTGTTCCGGAATGAGTCTGCTCGCAAGATAGTTAGCAAAATCAGCGTACCAAGGCTCAGAATCCGTCATTGACATGAGTTGTTCATCAGGAAATGAATCCTGAATCTCGCTTCCATCGAGCTCATTAAGGGGATTTTCAAGACGAGATAGATGATCAGCAGCCAAATTCTCTGCCCCTATTTTATCACGAATTTCAACGTCAAATTCTTGTAACAGCAAGATCCACCGAATCAGTCGTGGCTTAGCATCTTGCTTAGCAAAAAGATATCGGAGAGCCGAGTGATTGGTGAAAATGACTGTCTTTAAAAGGACAAGATATTGACGGAATTTGTCGAAGGCGAACACTACGGCTAATAACTCTTTTTTGGTGGTAGAGTAATTCTCTTGAGTGGGATTTATGGTTTTGCTAGCGTAGTAAATAGGTTGGAATAGCTTGTCACGCCTTTGGACTAATACTGCCCCGACATCATAATCGCTAGCATCGCACATGATTTCGAAAGGCAACTCCCAGTTGGGTGTAACCATGATTGGGGCTTGCGTGAGCTCCTTTTTCAGGAGATCGAATGCATCCTTGCATTCTTGAGGGAAATTGAAAGGGGCATCTTTCACTAGCAATTGAGTCATTGGTCGGGCTATTTTAGAAAAATCTTTGATGAATCTCCGGTAGAACCCGGCGTGGCCCAAGAAGCTGCGTATTACCTTAACAGTCGTGGGATAAGGTAATTCAGATATAGCTTCCACTTTTGCTTGGTCCACCTCAATCCCATTCCCTGATACCTTATGTTCTAACACAATCCCTTCTTTTACCATAAAATGACATTTTCCCAATTTAACACCAAGTTAGTTTCCTCACATTGTTTGAGCATTTTTTCTAGATTAGCAAGACAGCAGTCAAAAGAGTTCCCGAAGACCGAAAAGTCATCCATGAAAACTTCCATGATGTCTTCCATTAATTCGTGAAAGATTGCGGTCATGCAACGTTGAAAGGTGGCGGGGCGTTACACAGCCCAAAAGGCATCCTTTTATAGGCGAACGTTCCATAATGGCAAGTAAACGTTGTTTTTTCTTGGTCCTCAGGTGCTATGGGGATTTGGAAATATCCCGAGAACCCATCCAAGAAATAGTAATACTCGTGCCCAGATAATCTTTCCAACATTTGGTCAATGAATGGTAGGGGAAAGTGATCCTTCCTTGTGGCATCATTGAGCTTTCTATAATCGATGCATACCCGCCATCCAGTAACCGTTCTCTAGGGTACCATATCACCTTTATCGTTTTTCACCACAATCATTCCACCTTTCTTTGGTACAACATGTACAGGACTAACCCACGGGCTATCCGACATTGGGTAAATGAGTCCTTCATCCAGAAGTTTGATGACTTCTTTCTTCACTACTTCCTTAATGTTGGGATTCACCCGCCTCTGGGGTTGCACTGTAGGTTTATAGTTTTCTTCCATAAGAATCTTATGCGTGCAATAGTTGAGTCAATCCCCTTAATGTCGGCTACACTCCATGCAAGCACTCCCTTATATTTCTTTAGGACTTCTAAGAGCTTACCTTTTTGTTCATGTTCGAGGGAAGAGTTTATGATTACTGGCAGTTGGTCCTCTCCCTAAAGAAAGGCATACTCTAGGTGGTTAGGGAGTTCTTTAAGATCTAGCTTAGGGAGTTCGATAATAGAAGGCTTAAGCTTGTTTTCGGGTTTTTGGAGTTCGAGCTGTTCTGTGGTCTCCTGTCTAGGGTAGAAGGAGACTGCTCCAACACCCTTCATCTTTTCTTCCTCCAACAAGGGGAGAAAACTCTCATCCCGTAACCAGCCTTCCTCGATCTGTTCATCAACACAGTTATCAATGACATCCGTGAGTTCATCGACCTCTCCAATGAAATAGAGCCGGTTAGCTGCTTCGAGAGAGAGATTCATAGTGTCTTTAACGTCGAAGGTTAAGCTATCGGTTCTTACTCGTAAGGTTAACTTGCCGTCATGAACATCAATGAATGCACGAGCGGTAGCAAGAAATGGTCTCCCAAAGATGATGGGCACCAAGTCATCCTCCTCCATCTCCAAGATCACGAAGTCAACCGGAAATTTGAAATTTCCAACTTTGACTAGAACATTCTCGCATATCCCTACGGGGTATTTGACTGATCTATCGGCTAGTTAGATGTTCATACGGGTAGTCTTGAGTCCGGAGTATCCTAGTTTAACGAACATGGAGTGAGGCATGAGGTTGATACTCGCCCCTAAATTGGCAAGAGCATTCTTTATTGATAGAGATCCTATAGAACAGGGCAAGGTGAAGCTGCCTGGATCGTCTACCTTCTTTGGTAGCCCTCGATGGGTCACCACCGAACATTCTTCCCCTAGAGTTACAAGACCCTCGAGTTTCTTTCGGTTGGCGAGTAATTTTTTAAAGTATGAGCTGTACTTTGGCATGTGATAGCAAGCATCAAGGAGAGGTATGGTGACCACAAAATCTTTTAGATATGACAAGAATCGCTTATTATCGTTCTCAATTTTCTGGTTTTTTAGTCGGGATGGGAATGAGATTCTCATAGGTTGGTTAGGTGGAGTTGATGGGGATGGGGTCACCAGGGAAGGTTGTTCGGGAGCCTCGCTGCTCACATTACCTTCCTCTTCGCGGGGCTCGCTTGGATCAATGGTGATAGGATGTGAGCTTGGATAAGGGGGGTCCTTGGTTGTTGTTCCAGCTCGAGTAGTTACTGCGAGCAGGGGATCTTTTTGGCTTACTGATGGCCTGTCTTGGCCATCAAGGCTGGAATTAAGCTTGTTGAACCATTCTTCTATGTCATTCTTTTGCTCATCGACGAGCTCATCAAGACCTTTCAATTGTAAGCCTTTTTCTTGAGTGAAGTGACCAAGATCATCTTCAAAAGTACTCCTGATTTTATATTCAGGGCCTTCTTCCCCTTCTTTTCTCTTCACCAAATTTCCCCAAAGGGTATAATCATCGTTTTGGTAAAAAGGAAAAAGGGAGGGGTCGGCGTAGATGTCATGCCCTGACAAGCACGCATGTTCGGTCGTGGGTTCTCCTCCGCATTCCTCTACCTCGTGCGGGCCCTCACAGTAGTCACAGATTAAGTAAGGATTTGAAAGTTGTTTAGTTATTTGCGACCCAGCTAGGTATTCCATTCTTTTGTGAATTTTTCTTAGCCGATCTGAGGGTGTTAATGTGATTTCAGACATGCTAGTAGTTGACTCAGGTTCATCCGAAGTGTCATCCTGGTCTTAAGCATATTCCTCAATCCTATTCCATCCTTCCTCGGCACTAAGTGTAACAGCCCAACCCGACAAGGGTCAAAATGTCACATTATGGTGCCAAATCAGAACATACAAACGCAAGCGGAAGACTTATAAACATAAAGTTACAAAGATATTCTAAGATAATAAGGAAAATACTAACTCTATAAGATGAAATCCAAAACTGAAATACAAAATAAACTAAATCTAACTGAAGCTAAACCAAGTCTAATCCAAAGCAAATAGTTGTCTAATCATCAGGGTAGTCCACTAAATGCTCCTATGCACTCTTCGCTCAAACCCAGTTTCCAACCTAAAACCTGCCGCGGAAGAAAAGAAATGCGGCTGAGCTTAAAAAGTCCAGTGAACAGATATATAACAAAACAAATAAGCGAAACTTATATAAGTATAAGAAAAGAAATCATAAGCTCCTGCTGAAACGAATGTCATCTGTCAAATGCATAAGAGATCAACGATAACTGAACAAATATCATAAGTCAAATGAATATTGAGTACGAAGAGTCAAGTGATAATATGAATCATATAGTAACCAGAATCAAAGAGCACGTATCAACAAAGGTGTGTCTACCAGAGCCACTCGAATAGACACAACGAAACATAGGAAAGCCATGAGCCGACCTACCAGAGCCACTCGAATAGGTCTCAAAACCACATAATCACATATCCGTCAAATCATAAGTTGTACAAGGAGCTGCAGACTCCATTGTACCAGAAGTGAAAGGGGTACAAGGCACGTACAGCCAGTCACTGTCTTCTCAAAACAAAACAGAACCTAGGATGCATCCATACACTCCCCGAATCAAACAAAATACACATGCCAGCTCATGACTGGACACATATATAACTAATTGGCCATAGTGCACATATATCAAACAGAAGGGAATGCCAGGGATCAATCACACCTCCCCAGAAAGTGTCATGCCAGTGGTGCCATCACTGACACGCCCATGGTACCTCCATGAGTAGAATAAAAACTCGGGCATAAGAACAAAACAAATCATATCAAACAAAGCATATCCATAACAAACGAATCATATCATAATCAAACAGAATCTCAACCAGGAGATAGTAATCAGGTAATCAACAAAATGGATAGCAACGAATCATATCAAAGGGATCATAGCAAAGGCTTATATCAATGAATCATATCATAGCAAATGAATCAAAGTCAATGATCGAAAATTCATGAGATCAGAACCTTTAATGAGATAGGGTAGAATATCTGTACCTTAACTGCCAACGAAACCATATCACAACATGAGAATTGGAAATCACTCCTTCTTCAGCAAATCTACACGAGTTAATGATTGGCGTATTATTAACCACTTATTATAAATCAGATTGCTCATTTTAGTCGTCTTTCCCTTTTTAGTAACTTTCCCGAAAGAGTAATACTTTAAGATTATAACGGGCAGTCAATAATATTTAAGGTTAAAATGACCGATATAGTATTTTAGGGTTGAATATGTCAATTTAATTAGGTATAGGGTTTAATAAGACAACTTATAATAGTTTAGGGTTTATAAATGTAATTTATATAAATGGATGATTATTCTTAATTTTTAGCCGATTATGAGAACACATGCGTAAACCCACTCGACGTCGTTTATTTAGAACCAAAACTCGACACTATCATTGTTAACCAAAATCATTATGCATGTACCCATCTCATACCATATACACGTATACATTTTCTTTTTAAATACTCACACTCACACATTTTATTTGTTTAAATACTCACGCATGCATGTTTCTAGCCTTAAGTCACCATACCCACATGTTATACCCACATATAACAACATGCATGTCCCCTTGTTAAATTATCCATGTTTTACTTCCAGGTTAGTCATGTTTTAATGAGCCCATAAGTGCTTAAATGACCCGATTTAAAGTGTATATAATGACCAGAATCGTATAGCCAAAACAGACATAAAAGTCGACACACACAATATTCTCAAAACACGACTCAAACGTAACCTATCTCGACACCAAAAGCAACAAAACACAACCCAGGGTGGTCTTATATCGCGACACAAAACATATTCGAATAACCAAACAGGAACAAAGATCGACATATCAGATTCACACATCTATGATTTCATGTATGGTATCGTTATTCAGTTGCTATTTAACGGAACAAGTACTATCATAATGACCAGATATATAGCGTATTACCATAGCAGAATCGAAAAGAGAAATTCACCTGACCGAAGTCGACACACTCGTTTCTTATATTCATGATTTTATACTACATGATTGAAGCTAAACCGTCAACTTATATTGACCAAATAATAGTCAACAAAGTCAAAGAGCCTAGATCAATGCTTCCGGGTAATAAAGGGTATCACCAGGTCGTTATGTCCCGACGAGGTGTGGATTATGCTTTAGCGTACTTGTGATCGGGTGATTATTCACAGAAAGGGTTTGTGATAAGAATTATTTGGAAATTATTAACAAATATAGCTTAGGAAAGCTACGTGATTGATTACAGGAATAGAGATTACAAAGATTTGAGCTAAAACCTAAAAACGTACGTTTTAATTAAAAACGTACACAGACGAAACGAAACAAAAAGTACAACTGATGGACGGGAAATGTTACAAGTGTAAGATTATTATTTTTACAATCCTAACAATTAAAGAAAATTTTAAGAAAAAGGAAAAGTATTTTTACACTATTTAATTATTAATTATTAATTAATTACTAATTATTTATTAATTAACTAATTAAACTAATTAGATTTATTAAAAATACTAAAAAGACTTAGAAAATTAAGAAATTTTTTATAAATCTAATTAACCATTACAGGAATCCTAAAAAATTATAAAAAGTTTATTTTATGTATTTTTAAACTAATTTACTAATTATTAATCTAATTACTTATTAATTTCTAATTATACTAATTATATTTGGAAAAATAGAAAATGAACAATATAAATCCTAGAAAAATTTATAAAAATGTTTTAACTTAAATAAAAGTTAGAAAAATTATAAAAACTAGGTTATACTTATAAAATATAATTATGCTATTTAATTACTTAGTATTAATTAAAACTTAATTAAACTAAAATTAATTATAAAAACCACTAAAAGACAAAATAAAAATCTGGAAAAATTTCTAAAATTACTTTAACCTAAAAGAGAATTTATAAAAATATAAAAAATGATGTATTGCTTATAAATAAGCTAAAAAGAAAATTAAAATGATAAATCCTATTAAATAAAAGCTATCACTATAATTAAAGTTTGTTTTTGGTGTTTTTTCTTTTTCCAAACTAATTATACACTAAATACAAACACTTTTTCTGAAAACACTTTTTTCACAACCCAAAAATAAGCACTTTGAGTGCTTATTCATCCAACAGTTGACTTTTGTTGACTGTGGAAGGAATTAAGCTCAAATGAAGTGATGTGGGGTCCACAATGGTAAAAATGGTTTCTCTGAGTTACATGAACTATATTAAGCTTTATTAGACCAAATAAATGGCTTGAATAAGCCACAAAACTCAAATAAGCAGTTGGCTTATTGAGAATCTGATGCAGAATGGGGACAAAGTTTGTGAGCAAGATCAGGTGGGGTCCACTGGTCTAAGGGTCAAACTGTGACATTTCAAAAATTTCATGTCACTAATTTTAATATTCTTACTATTTAACTATTCTATTTTTTTTTAAATAATTAACTTCGTCGGAAGTTATTTGCGTACGTCATGACACGTTCAATTAATTTAACCACAACTAGACTATGTCCATTCTACACTTTCTATGCACCATTGTTTCCTTACAATCCTATTTTAAAAGTCAATTTTCAATTTTTCCATTTATACGTAAACCTTGCACCTTTTAAGTTTTACGCGATTTAAATTTACGTTTTATGGTTTTAACAACATGGACCAACCCTAGACTATGACGATTTTATATATTCTATGAATTTTAACCTATTTTCATGATTACAAGTGAGTTTTATACTTTTCGTTTCATTTTTATAGTTTACATTACTTTAATCAAGAACCGGTTTCACCAAACGCGTTTTTAACTCACGGTTTCGGTTTTAACGATGTTTAAACCCTCCAAAGAATTTACCACTCATCTAAATTACTAAAACACATTGTGAAAACAAGTTTTAATATATTTGAAAGTTTTATAAATTATTACTACCCGGTATTACGTTACGCGTCTTAAAAAACTTCACGTTTTAAATTATCGGGTTCAAAACTACACCCTATAACCAAATCTATGCAAAATAAATCATCCACATCCCCACTATCTCAAAATCCACGAAATTCTTATCATTTTATTGAGTCATGATGTGTTGTCAAAGGTTTGCTAACATATAAGTACACTTGTCTATCCCATTTGCATGTATTGTTTTTATAAAACACCAAGATCTCTTTCTATCCTCATTTTTATCACCACTTCACCAATTTTATTGTTTTCTCCACCCTTAGAACGACCCATATCAGCCCTCCATCACCATCATCTTAATTTTCTAGTTACATTGGTGCAAGATCTTGAAAGCCTAGTATTGTTCTTGGTTTATTACACTCAAACAACACATAAATCTCATCATTATCAACATCAATTTTTTCTTGGATTCAAGGGTTTTATTTGGTGATTTTCTAATGACTCCAAGATGATTTTGTTGCTGTAAATTTAAGTTCCCCAAGAGTTTTTCAAAGTTCTTCTTACAAGAGATTGCAATGGTTTCATGATTGGTGATTTTGGAAGACCTTTGTTCTCAAGTTCTCTTGTTATTATTCTACATCAAGACTTTTCTTCCTTAGATTTATGGTGATCTTCAAAGATGGTTTAGGGGCTGAGATTTTCAAGTTTTTACAAAGGGTTTGGTGGTTAAAAATTTGGTTGTCATGGGGTAAAGAAATGGTGCAAGTGTTGTTGGGTCAATATATGATTAGTGTTCTTGTTCTTGTTGTTCCTTCTTGTTCTCCACTTTTGTAAGGAAATCAATAACTCTCTTTTCATTTTATTTTTACTTACTCTACAGTAAATGTAATATTATTTGATGTATTTGAGCATTATATAAATTATTATGCTTAATTAGGCTTGGTACATAGTTAGGAAACACTAAAAACCCTAAAGGACTAGACATGCAAACTGTGAATCTGATTCAGGGGTAAAAACGGAATAAACTGATTTAATCAGTAAACATTGGACCTAAAATAAAAATATTTAGTTGTATCCCTATGTCTTTTGGTCATTTTGACGGGTATTTCATCGAATAACTCATTACGATGATTAAACTAGAATTATTTTCGTGAAACATGTCACATTCTGAGTAACAGATTTGAAACGTGTATAAGTCATTTTTTTTTGTGAATAACCCACTGATACTCAAACCATAAAAGTTTTAGATAACATCTTAACTTAAACGTGGCCGAAAGCGGGGAATTAATCGGGTTAGTAAAACTCTATATATCGCACTTTTCGCGGGACAATTGTAAATTTGAAAACTGATGGACTGAGTAGTATGGGTAAATAAATAGTTTTACTAATGTAATCAAATTTTTGACTTAGTGGGACCCACAAAGTTTGTTAGTACAGACAAATACCTTTCCGGGGATATAAAGAACGTAAATTTTTGACTTACGGTTTACAAGTAACGGAATTTCTAAGATGAGCAAGTTATAAAAATTTCCATCAGCATTGGAATAAAAAGTATAAAAATGTTTACATTTTTTTAAAAACTTTTGGACTTTAAATATATTTTGAACCACCTCCTATATTTTGAACTATTAGGCTTAATTTAAACCTTTTTGATTAAAAATGGGACCCTTGGACTAAATTTGAACCTTAGACTCATCATTGGACCTTCATAACATATTTTGGACTTAGAAACAAATATATATTTAACACTTGACTTTTATAAAGAATATAAATTCATATTTATAAATAACTCTTTAGTGTCAAACTAAAACTTGTTATATATGTATTTAGTATATGTGTACCAAGCACAATTAAGATCATAATTTATGTAACATATAGCCATATGGCATAAATATTTATTTTCAAAACCTAAGACAAGCCTATATATGTTTAGGTTCTTCGTAGAGCTTCGCGGCTATCTTTCTTCGCTTGCTTGATTGTGATTATTCCTCTTTGTTCACGGTGAGTTCATAGCCTCGCCTTTACTCATTTAAATGTTTTATAAACCTCGCGAGGGGGATACATGCTAGTTTTACAAACTGAATACAAGTACTTTTTGGGTATGCTTGACCCGATTACCTGATTATAGACATTGAGTACCTTGCCAACAAGTCCATAATTTCATGAACCATTAATTACGTGTGTAAACGCTAGTATTATAGATATGCATATTTAGCCAGGCAGGCCTGTCCGGGTGAGTAGCGCTCATTTGACAACTGTGGGTCAAACGGACATATAATATTGAGAATTGAGGTAAATGGCAATTGAATACCTTGTGAGGGGCATTTAAACTGGCCAAGGTTCGGTGTCATGAGCTCGATGCTATAAATTTGATTTTTCTTGACTTGTAAAAGGCCTTTACATGTCTAACTATGATTTATGCTTGTATTCAACTGCTTACATATTAAACTCTATGAATTCACTCAACTTTATGTTGACTTTTTTTAGCATGTATTTTCTCAGGTATTATTTTGCTAGCTGAGCATTGGGAGCAATCGGAGTCGCGTGGATATCAAATATTGAAAGACTTGTTTTCTACACATTCGATAACTTTTTATCTTTAAAATATACATACGAGTCATGTTTGAACTCTTGTAACTCAAGTTTTGAATAAAAATTGTTGGGACCTTTGTACTCTGATTTATCAAATCGAATGTGACATTTTATTAAACGTCTCTTTTGAGGTCATTTTATGTAACTTGTTTTTATGAATTATGAAGTGACACCTAAATTGGTATTTCGCTGCGTTGTAAATTTTGGGGGTGTCACACAAACTCTTGGTCAATTTTCACTCCATGGTAGGAGTGGGTTGGGCAAGACTAACTATGGGGTGTGGGACCCACTGGGGTAACCACAAATGACTACCAAAGTTGGGTGGTGAGCTGGGGTCTGCTGAGACAGGGCAAACACCTTGCCCTGCAGGTCACTTCCAGGGGTATTTTGGTCATAAAGAAAAAATCACAAAAATCTAAAAACTATGAAATTCACAAGTTCTACTGACAGAGTTAACACCCAAGAAGTTTCAGACCTCAAAACACAACACAAAATTCTATAAAAATCTTGCCATTTTGGTAAAAATCTGAGATCAACAATTTTGACTTTTTAGTAAAACCTTGCACTTTGACTTTTATGAGTTTAGATGCTAATTTTCTGAGTTAAGATGCACTAATAAGCTTAAATAAGTTTAAACAAATGAGAATCAACCATATTTTAACCAATGTTAATGTTTTATGGACTACAAAACCCACACAGTTGACTGTGTGGGTTGGATTTGTGAGAATTTGACTTTGGATTGAATAAGACCAAGTTTTTGTGTTCTATTAAACCTATATCACACTACTGAGATCTAATGGAACCAAAATAAACTTCAAATATCAACAAGAGCTCTGCTTAAAAGCTTGTTCCAAACACCCCTGATCCAACTGATTTAAAAGTTTTACAAAGGAAATCACAACTTTTACCAAATCAACTGATGTACAGAGATCAAATATGTTGAAATAAACTTATATTAGCACAAGAATACCCACAATTACAAGTCAACTCCTAAGAACTATTATTATACTAAGGTTGGCAATTTCAATTTTACTAAAGGTTATACTAACTTCTAGTGAACAAGAGCTTAAATTCAGACAAGATTAAAGCTAAACTAACTTAAGTAACCACAAAACACTAAGATTACAGCTAATATACCAAAGATAAGATAAAAAAAACTAAAGTTGGATGTTTTGCTTACAAAGTGCTCCAAAGTAGAAAACTAAGATCCATGATCCAATGAACACTCCTATTGCTCTCCACAGAGCTCTAATACCCAATTCCAATCCAAGCTCAGCTCCAAATCATCTCTTCTTCCCTTTCTTCTTTATTTTTTATTTTCCTTGATTTATTTTATTTTTTTGATATTTTTTCTTACTTTCTTAAAAAGTGAACTTGAATAAGGTTTGGTGACTTAAAATAACTTATTAAAGCTTAATGAGATTGACTGTGGGCTAATGAAGCAATAGGAACAAGATTTAACACCATTTC